>JASDQU011403684.1:28477-50496 GCA_032191745.1 Picea mariana
AAGTCTTTAAAGAATGGAGTCCAAAGAAGTAGCCCGAGATGAAAATGCTTGATTTAAAATTTTTAAAAGAGGATCCCTAAATCATTTTTAACAACACAATAACACAATATTATATCAAGAAATACTTGACTCACTTACAATGATATTTGTCTCTCTTATATAAAGCTCAAGAGGTTGTATTTTTCCAAAATCCTAAACTCTAATAATAATAATAACAATAAACCTATCATGTAGCCTAAGTCACTAAGGTGACTTTGTTACACGTGTAAGCCTTATATTATAATAGTTTTCTATTTTATTTTTCCTTGTTTTAGTTGATTTTTTTCTCTTTTAGATATTCTTTGTGATGAATACTGATTTTGGGGTCCTTCGAATCGACGGACTTGTGGGTTATGGCCCATGAAATGGACTGAATTTTTTTTTCATGACAACACTAATACTCAACAATCCTCTTAACACAGACCTTGGATCAAATCTAAGAGTCTATTTCTTGTATCAAGAGCCATGAAGTTCATAGGAACTTTATGCTCCTCAATCCAATGTTGTTTCCCAACTATCATAGGGTTGGAACCATCTGTCATTCTCACATACGGGCTTGAACTAATTATTGTTCCAAGACCAAGAAATAAACCATTGAAGCACATAATCAAGAACTTAACAACCTATCTATCGAAGAAACAAAAGAATTCACTTGGAATGGACATACATAGTTCAATCGACATCACACAACAATCTTCTTCTCGTACAAACTACAACATTAATACCTCAAGAGATCTCACAATTAAAGCAACATGAGCAACCTCTTGTAGCATCTCACCTTCCTCTATAATGTGATGCACTTTAACTCAAGTTTGGTCTAGTGATTAATCTGTCAATTGGATCTCTGTCTCCAATCATCCTTCCACCATCGATCCTTTAAATATATGAACTTCCAGATTTATTGATGCATACCCCCCTTCTCTCCCTCGAGGCTCCGCGACCTCCCAGTCAAGGATCTTCAATTCTCCAAGCCGAATCAACTCTCTGAAACCTTAATGGTCTCACTTGTGACTAAACACAGGCCCTTTCAGTCTTTTGGTGCAGGTTCCATGAAACCCCAACCTCTTCCTTCATGCTACTGAACTATAGAGTTTCAGGTGCTAGCTCCTCTTCCATTAGCCCTTTCTCGTATGTGACCTTGGGATATGTCCTCACAAAATCACGCGATTGCGGGGCGGTCTAGAGTGGTTTGGGGCCACACCAAATTTCTCCCCGCAATTCACTATCAACTACCATGTATCCCTTTGGCAATACCATGGTTTCAATTGGAGCCCGCTCTAAGAATTTTAAAACTCGATCAATTTTTGTCCCCGCAATTAAGCATGATCATCGATATTTTGATCTCGGGCATTACCTATGGATCGATGGCTGAGATTTTTCCTCTCTCTGCCTTGGTCAACTATCAGTCATCAACCCTTTTCCTCCTTTCGCACGCACTCCCAGATCTCCACGATCTATCGACGCGTGCCCTATTTCCAAACCAACGGCTACGATTGATTTCTCCCTTCGGGCTTCAAGAGTTTCAACTCTTAGCTCTTGCTTCCTCCACAGTACTTCCACCTGAATTTGACAATCGGTCAACGCGTGTCCCTCACAGATCAACGATTGTGGTTCCCTTCGCTCTGTGGGCCTCGGGAGTTTCTCCCGAAGTGCTTTCACCAGAAGACGACGATCTGTCGACGTGTGTTCCTCACAGACCGATGACTATGGTTCACTTTGGCTCTTCAGGCTTCAGTATTTTCAACTCCTCGCTGAAATCCTTGAAGAGACTTTCCCTCGAAGTCTCAGATCTGTTGACACGTAACCTCTTGGCGACAAACGGCCAGGATCTATTTTGGCTCTTCGGCGATTTCGCTCTCTCCTTGTCTGCAAACTTATGAAGTTATAGATCTTGCGCCACCTGTCCCTCTGGATGATGGATGGTCCCTAGCCTCTTCGGGACTTCGGCAAATCCTCGCTCCCTTGTGCACACAGAGACTTAAAGATCATGTACTTTTCCCAGATCTGACAATCTGGAATGATCATGCTCCCTCTTGAACGGATCTTAGTCGATGACTCGTGAAACCTTCATAAATTTGTTTCCCTTGAATATTTATCCCGCTATCTCTCTTGAGATTTCTCTCTCGAACCCTTTGACTCCTTAGAGAGTTACTTCGACACTTAGTCGAATTTCAGATCTATGCACTCCTTGTAGTAGATTCTTACGCAAGACTTAGCTTCTTGCGAGCAACTGTGCATACCTTGTAGCAGTCCCTTTGCACTCCTTTCAAATGGAAAGTTCACGATATCTCTTCTAGGCTTCTGAGTCGAAACAGACTCTGTCACTTCTTGCAGCAGATTGTCACACAAGACTTAGTTTCTTGCGGGCGACTGTGCACACCTTGCAACAGTCTCTTTGCACTCCTTGCAAATGGAAGTTTCATGCTATCTCTTCTGAACTTCTAAGTCAAAAAAGACTGTCAACGCACTCCTTGCAGATTGTATGCACACCTTGCATGAACTCAACGAAGAGAAAACAATCGAAACTTATCCAAACACTTCACAGTTTCATATACTCAACAACATAACTCACTCATTCATGAAAACAAAATAAAAGGGAATTGTAAATAGTAGCAACATCATGCATTGGATCAATTTTCCTCTGTTATATTCATTCAAATGTAAATGGCTACAACTGTGATAAAACAAGAACTAAAAACTCAGCAAAAACTAAATCACAACAATCTCCTACTAATTTGTAAGAGCCTCATTCGGGCATACAAAACCTCTATTTATTTCAGAGGGTTCATAGGGTTCCCTCCGACTACTCGTCTACTCAAGAAAAAAAAAACTAACTGCTACTTAATTTCTGTTATATTAAATTCTAGGAGTGAAACTCCTAGATCACTCGTGCTCATTCAGCTCCCAAGCGTTTGATCTTCTTTAGTTTTTCAATCATTTCAACAAAAGGTTTGCAGGAAACGCAAGCGTTTAAGATTCTGAATGATTCAAAGGTGTGCTAAGGCGCTGAGTTGTCTCTCCACGTGTGCTTGCTGACGATGCTCCTGCATCATTTATTCTTAGGCCACGATATCGATTTAAATGGATCACTTTTGATCCTTATAGTGATCAATGGTGGATTCCCTTCGCTAGAGAAAAACATTTAACCTTGCTCTGATACCACTTGATGAAGACCAAATATGCTAACTGGTGAAGATCAATTTACGAGTGAGTCTTTATCCTCAAAGATGTGGGTTATGGACCCACACTTTCTCCATGAGCACAATTACAAGAAACAATTAAACACAAACAAAACAAATACACCTGAGAGTTAACTGCATAAGACAATGTCACCGAAGTGTTATTCCAATTAGTCATATTATCACCCTCTAGCCAATACAAATTAGAGGAAATATCTCTCAACAAGTTTTTTGCCAAGAATTATTAACAAAGTCAGTGTTCTACACCATGCTTTGAACACATAAACCACATCATTTATTAACACGTCCAAACACAAATATCTAATGGTATTTGAATGGATCTTTCAAGAGAGAATACAAAACCCATCTGACCCTCAGAATAACACTCAAAATATGAATATCAAATACAAAAACTTATGATAATATCTTCCCACGCAGCTTCAAATCGCGACGAAATTCATAGGAGCTTCATCTCTTCATTGCTTGATCTCATTCTCATCACATGAAGTTCAAATTAGGCATTAAAACAATTAACATGGAAACTAAAAGTCATGCACAAGAAACCAAATTACAACCACGAATTTTATTGGATTCGAGCTCGAATGAATCCGACATGACTAGAAAGTTCAGGCACTCATTGGCCCTATTCTTGCCTTGCGTCTATGCCCATAGGATTACATAAATAAGGAAACAATATAGTTTACTTGGATCATTTTGGGTCAGAGATATCTTCAATCTATCCCTAATATTTCTAACTAATTTCTCAAAACAACAAATTATGATCTAATGCCCTCTTTCCTAGACACATGTTAATGAAAAATCACATCCTCTGCCACAATGCGCCTTCTAGAGGATTCCAAATATCGATTATGATTTGGGGGGTTTTTCTCTTGCATTAGACTCCCAAGGTAGAAAAATTTCCATGATCTCCTGATCATGTGTCTTCATTGTTGCTTTTATCTTCACTCTCTGGTCTTATTTCTCTTATTTCATGTATTGTTGAGCTTCTCCACAATCCTCAATAGTGAGTTGCAATCAATCCTTTCACCTGTAGCAATCCTCCACACCTATTACCCAATACCTCATCAAGTTTTCTTTTGATCTTGACCTTTTGGTATCACATGTTCTCTCCTCTGGAACCTTCTGAGCACTCATCTCCTCTTCTTTGGATTCTCCATCTACCCACTCGCATGCAAGAAATATTTCCTTTCTTTGATACTACTTGATGAAGACCGATTTTGGGGTTCCTTTGAATCGACGGACCTCTGGGTTATGGCCCACGAAATGGACTGAAATTTCGTCCATGACAACAATAATACTCATCAATCCTCTTAACACGCACCCTTGATCAAATATCATAGTCTATTTCTCGTATCAAGAGCCATGAATTTCATAGGAACTTTATGCTCCTCAATCCAATGTCGTTTCCCAACCATCATAGGGTTGGAACCATCTCCCATTCTCACATACGGGCTCGAACTAATTACGATTCCAACATCAAGAAATAAACCATTGAAGCACATAATCAAGCGCTTAACAACCTATCTATCGAAGGAACAAAAGACTTCACTTGGAATGGACATATGTAGTTCATTCGACATCACATGGTAGTCCTCTTCTCATACAAACAAAAACATTAATACCTTAATTGATCCAGGTTGATATCAGTGGACACCCACCTTTTCCAACTGGATCAAAACAGTTTTCTGACAATTTTGGTAATTTACTATTTTTAGCAGTTTTTAACTTTCGGGGCCATTTTGAGGCCCTAAATGAAGGTTTTTTTGGATTGAGTTTTCAAATGGTAGCCAAGGTCTTTGATTGATCCCCCTAAATGAATCTCCTCAGAAATACCATTCCAACGAGCTATCGTGCGCCCCAAATGGAGATTGTATGCCAAAGTTACACCCCCGGGAAGTTGATACACCAAACTACCCAAAACGGGGTCCACAAAACTGTTGGATTTTCATCTTCTGGGGTTAGGGTTTTGGATTTCATTTATGATAAAAAGGCCTTTCGAGCCTCATTGTAAAATCATCTTCTTGCAAATGCAAGTAGCAGACACATATCTTCTTAGAGATAGGCTGCCACCATTCTAGCGAGTCTTTGAATCTGTATTTTTACAGTCTTTGTACATTTTCGCTCATTAATAGAAAATTGTGTATTATTGTATCTTTGTGTTTATGGTTGCGTATCTGATACATTTCTGTTATATTATTGGATATTCGAGATATCTCTATACATTGATTTATTAATAATTATATATCCGCTCTCATTTCGTGTCAAAAATAATTTGGATCAGTGGTATCATAGAAGGTGCTCTTTATCGTTTTTCAGTGCATGTCCCCTATGAGGTTGGAGTATAGCAAGTTGGGCCTCGAGTTTGTCTCTCTTGAGGAAAATAGCTCTCGCACACCCCAGAAACTGTCAATGGCGGAAGAACATAAAAACGACAAACCAGACGATTCTATCAACATGTTGCTTGAGCAAGCTTTCACGCGACAGAGGAACGAAATGATGGAGAATTTCTCCCACATCCTTCAACGCTTGTCGATAGCATCAAGAGCATCTTCATCAAGTGGCCACTCTGGAGGCACCTCATCTTTCAAGGTACAGGTTAATTTTGATATTCCTGTATTTGAAGGTTAGATAGATGCAGATGCCCTAGACAAATGGTTAAATATGCTAGAAGGTTATTTCTCTGTTCACCATTTTCCTGATAGGGAAAATATCACCTTCCAACTCATTAAGTCTCTCCCCCATGTCAAACATTGGTGGGAAGCTTACTAGGAGAAAATTTCCACAGCGGAATCTGGAATATATGGGGCCGAGCCCACTTGGGATTTTTTTGTGGATGTGGTCAAGGAACAATATTACCATGTTGGCAACTATGAGGATCAATACATGATATGGACCACACTGTGGTAAGAGAGGGGCCAAGCAGTGCTAGAGTTCACCAATACCTTCCATACCTTATGCACCAATCTAGGTATCAAAGACTCTGAACATTTGGTTCTAAAATACCGCGGGGCTCTACACAAATACATCCAAATTGAAATGGATTTTATGGATATCTCATCACTCGGTGTTGCGTATCGATATGATGTTAAAATCGAGCATAAATTTAGGCACCAGAATAAATGAGAGTTCGGATCTGCAAATCCCCAATAACCAAAGTATGAGAAAGATGACCCTAAAAAATAGCTTCCTGAAAACCAGTCTAAGCCACGGGAAAAGAAGGGTCACAGGAAGATGAATAAGGACGGAAAATGGTGTGATTTCCACAAAATCCCCTAGAACAACACCAATGAATTTCGCTCAAAACAGTAATTTGTGGTCAAGATCAAAGACAAGGAGCTGAACCCTGATTCATAATCTAATTCTGAAAATATTGGTAAAAGAAAAATCATCGACACAGACCCCATTGCTATTGTCGTGACCGCAACAATTCAACCAGAAGAACCAACAGATCCTAAAGAGGGGGAGCGCATTTTTCATTCACAGATGTGAGTGAAAGGGACCCTATTGGATTTTATTGTTGATAGGGAAAACTAGAAGAACCTCATCTCAGTAGAGGTCGTCAAAAAGTTGGGATTGTCGACAACACCACACCTGCAACCATACAACATCGGGTGGCTTCGCCAGGGACAAGATATTTGTGTCAGCCAGTAGTGTTGATTTTCATATGGCATCCAGCCCTTCAAGGATGAAGTATTTTGTGATGTTTCCCCACTATATGTCTGTGATGTTCTCTTGGGCCAACCATATATGTGGAAGTGCCATGTTGTTTATGAGTCTCGACCCCATAGTGTCATTGTTACTTTGGGGGGTCATCTCTATAGAACACCATAGGTAATTCCGACTATTGTTCCACCTAAACAATTATTCAAGGTAGTATCTCATACTACAAAATTTAGCTTCTTCACAGTCTGTTCAAAGCATGAACAGAAGAACACCATTGCAGCCTCAGTCCAAGCACATTTTATCCAACAGAAGCAGGTCGACAAGATTGCAACAAAGTGTAAAGATTCTTTTTTCACACATGAATCTCATGTATCCAGACTGGTTAAAAAGGTCCAACCCTTCCATCCACATGTTCGTGACAACCTTCAACAAGCTAAGCAGTGCAACTTCTCCACCAAGGCAAGAAACTCATCAAGATGCAGATTTAGCAAACGCTTTTCCCTCTCCCCCGGGCACTCAATGAAATGGATACCATTGCTTCCTAAGGAGAGATGATTTATCCAGGTGGATATCGGTTTCCACCCACCTTTTTCAACTGGCTCAAAACAGTTTTCTGGCAATTTTGGTAATTTACTATTTTTAGTAGTTTTTAACTTTCGAGGCCATGTTGAGGCCCTAAATAAAGGTTTTCTGGGATCGAACTTCTCAATAATATTCGAAGGCTCTGATTGATCCCCCTATATGAATCTCCTCGACGATACCTTTCCAACAAGCTATTGTGCACCCCAAATGGAGATCATATGCCAAAGTTACACCCCCAGGAAGTTGATACACCAAACTACCCAAAACGGGGTCCACAAAACTATTGGCTTTTCATCTTCCAAGGTTAGGGTTTCGGATTTTATTTATGATAAAAAGGCCTTTGGAACCTCATTGTAAAATCATCTTCTTGCGAATGTGAGTAGCAGACACATCTCTTCTCAAAGATAAGCTGCCACCATTCTAGCAAGTCTTTCACTTTGTATTTTTACAATCTTTGTACATTTTCACTAGAAAATTGTGTATTATTGTATCTATGTGTTTATGGTTGCATCTCTGATACATTTATGTTATATTATTGGATATCCTATATATCTTTGTACATTGCTTTATTATATATCCACTCTCATTTCGTGCCGAAAATAATCAGGATCATCAAGAGATCTCACAATTAAAGCAGCATGAGCAACCCCTCGTAGCATCTCCCCTTCCTATATAATGTGACACACTTCAACTCAAGTTTGGTCAGATGATTAATCTGTCAGTTGGATATCTATCTCTAATCATCCTTCCACCATCGATCCTTTAAATATCTAAATGTCCATATTTCTTCCTAGGCCACGATATCAATTTAAATGGATCATCGTTGATCCTTACAGTGATCAACAGTGGATTCCCTTCACTGGAGCACAACTTTTCCCCTCGATATGAAACCTACAATCGCACACGCTTGCAGCCTCTCACATGCATTCAAACGTATTAATTCAAGGTTTCTATAGACAGGTTGATCTGGATTTATGAGTGGAACAAAATGAAACCACAAATTTATAATATTAACACAGTCGCACGGTGAACAATAACAAAGATACAATAAAACTTGGTTTTTATTAAATAAGAAATATGATGAAAACTGTAAAATGTAGATTGAAAACAAGCTTGCTAGAATGTTGGCAGCTTATCTCTGAGAAGAGATGTAACGGTTACACTCATTCGCAAGAAGATGAGTACAATGAGACTCTGAAGGCCTTTTTACAATAAACATGAATTGCAAAACCCTAGACATCCAAAAACCTAACCCTAGGAGATGAAGCGCCAAAAGTCATGCGAGCTCTATTGGGGTAAATGAGTACATCAACTTCTCGTGGTCGTAACTTTTGGATATGATCTTCGTTTAGGGTACACGATAGCTTGTTGGAAAGGTATTGACAAGGAGATTCATTTAGGTGGTTCAATCAAATCCTTTGACTATGATTGATGTGTCTGGTCATGAAAAATCGTTGTTTAGGCCCTCAAAATCACCCTGGAAGTTCAAGAACCGAAAAACTGTTAAAAATAGTAAGTTGCCAAAACCCTGTTTTGAGCTAGTTGGACAAGATGGGTGGCCAACGAGATCCTCATGGATCATAGATTTAACACGCACAACGAAAAACTCGAGATTACATAAAAAATAACATAATTTTATTAATAATTGAACTCGATACATAAGACAACCTTATTGGGCCTACCCGCCCTCGGCCTGGTTTACATTATGTCTAGTCACTCCCTTCTACAGTGCCCACTAGTTTACAATTAAGTAAAATGATACGAAATTGTGGATCATCCTAGATCCACGAATGTCTCCTAAAATCTCTAATAATATGCTTAAAACAACCATTTTATACCAACAAACCCTACCAAATTACATAAAATCAGGGGAAAAATCACATCCTTTGCCACGATGCGCCTTCTAGACAATTCCAAATATCAATTATGATTTGGGGGGTTTTTCTCCTACATCACTTTGAGAAGTACTTTTATCTTTGTCTTTTATTCCATCTCCCAACCTTTTGAACTTTGACCTGCTCTGTGGAGAAACCAATGCTTAAAAACATAAAGATGGAGGAGAAAGAAATTTAGAATAACAAAAAAAATTAAACTTATATATTATAGTTTTTAATATTTTGGATTATAAATACATACATTAGGCATCTTCTTCTTCTTCTTCTTTTTAACATTGTATTGAATTTACTTGTGCTAGATATGTGTTAAGTAATGATATTTATGAATTATTGAGAAAAATAAATAAATGCCAAAAAAAATATTTTGAAAGAACAACACATTAATAATTATTTTAAATAAAATCTAAAAAAAATTGAATGCATTTTGTCTTTTTTTTTTTTTCTTATTGAACATAATTTATTATCTCATCTTTTAACACTTTGAAAATACAAAGATAAATCATTATTGAACTTCATTATATGAATACGAATGGATATTTCATGATATTTCAAAATAAAAAAGATAAATAATTATTGAACTTCATTATATGAATACAAATGGATATTTCATGATATTTTATATGGTGAATTTTCAATTGGGTTTAACCCAGTTGAGAGGAGTGTTATTCTTCCAACCCAAAATTAATTTCCAAAAAAAACATATTGAATTTTTAATGAGTGTAATATTATATCAACTTTGAATGAAAAATCTAGTTTACCCTAAATATCATTCTTAAAATAGTGTCCATTAAACTTCCTTAAAATATGTATTTCATAAAAACAAACCCAAAATATACTTCACAAGAAAAGAAAAAAATATATATAAATATAATGGAAAGCTTGATTAAACTCTAAGAATAAATGTTTTTGATAATTACCTTTCCAAGAAATCTGCATTATGATGTTAGGGAAAGTTTCACTCTTGCTTCCTCCGCAGTACTTACACCTGAAGTCGACGATCGGTCGATGTGTGTCCCTCATAGATTGACGGTTGTGGTTCCCTTCGCTCTTCGGGATTCGGGAGTTTCAACACTCAGTCTTCACTTTCTCTCAGAGTTCTTTCACCTAAAGACAACGATTTGTCGATGCTTGTTCTTCACAGACTGACGGTTGTGGTTAAATTCGGCTCTTCGAGCTTTGGGAGTTTCAACTCCTCACTGAAATCCTTGAAATGACTTTCCCCTGAAGTCTCGGATTTGTTGACACATAACCCCCTGGCAACCAATGGCCATGATCTATTTCGTCTCTTCGACGATTTCGCTCTCTCCTTGTCTACAAACTTCTGAAGTTGTAGATCTTGCGCCACTTGTCCCTATGGATGATGGATGGTCCCTAGCCTCTTCAGGACTTCAACAAATCCTCGCTCCCCTGTGCACACAAAGACTTAAATCTCGTATACTATGCCCAGATCCGATGATCCGAAATGATCCCGCTCCCTCTTAAACAGATCTTAGTCGATGAATTGTGAAACCTTCATAACTTCATTTCCCTTGAAGATTTCTCTTGCTATATCTCTTGAGCTTTCTCTCTCAAACCCTTTGAATCATTAGAGAGTTACTTTGACACTTAGTCAAATTTTGGATCTGTGCATTACTTACAGCAGATTCTTACGCAAGACTTAGCTTCTTGCAGGCGACTGTGCATGTATTGCAACAGTCCCTTTGCACTCCTTGCAAATGGAAAGTTCACACTATCTCTTATGGGCTTCTGAGTCGAAACAGACTCAGCCACTCCTTGCAGCAGATTCTCGCACAAGACTTAGTTTCTTGTGGGAGACTGTGCACACCTTGCAACAGTCTCTTTGCACTCCTTGCAATGGAAGTTTCACACTATCTCTTCCAAGCTTCTGAGTCGAAACAGACTCTTTCAACGCACTCCTTGCGGACTGTATGCACACCTTGCATGAACTCAACGAAGAGAAAACAATCCAAACGTATCTAAACACTTCACAGTTTCATATACTCAACAACATAACTCATTCATTCATGAAAAATAAATAAAAGGGAATTGTGAATAGTAGCAACACCATGCATTAGATCAATTTTCCTTTGTTATATTCATTCAAATGTAAATGGCTACAGCTATGATAAAGCAAGAACTAAAAACTCAACAATAACTAAATCCCAACAATCTCCTACTAATTTGTAGCAGCCTCATTCGGGCATACAAAGCCTCTATTTATTTCAGAGGGTTCTTAGGTTTCCCTCCGACTACTCGAGAAAAAAAAAAACTAACTGCTACTTAATTTCCATTATATTAAATTCTAGGAGTGAAACTCCCAGATCACTCGTGATCATTCAACGCGCCTTTCAAAAAATGGTTTGCAGGAAACGCAAGCGTTTAAGATTATGAATGATTCAAAGGCGCGTTAAGGCGTTGAATTGTCTCTCCACGTGTGCTTGCTGAATATGCTCCTGCATCATTTATTTCGAGGCCACAATATCGATTTAAATGGATCATTAGTGATCCTCATAGTGATCAATGGTGGATTCCCTTCGCTGGAGAAAAACATTTAACCTTGCTCTGATACCACTTTATGAAGACCAAATCTGCTAACTAGTAAAGATCAATTTACGAGTGAGTCTTTATCCTCATAGATGTGGGTTATGGGCCCACACTTTCTCCATGAGCACAATTACAAGAAAAAATTAAACACAAACAAAACAAATACACCTGAGAGTTAACTGCATAAGACAATGTCACCGAAGCGTTATTCCAATTCGTCATATTATCACCCTCTAGCCAATACAAATTAGAGGAAATATCTCTCAACAAGTATTTTTCCAAGAATTATTAAGGGAGCCAGTGTTCTACACCACGCTTTGAACACATAAACCACATCATTTATTAATACGTCCAAACACAAATATCTAATGGTATTTGAATGGATCTTTCAAGAGAGAATGCAAAACCCATCTGACCCTTAGAATAAAACTCAAAATATGAATATCAAATACAAAAACTTATGATAATATCTTCCCATGTAGCTTCAAATAGCGACGAAGTTCATAGGAGCTTCGTCTCTTCGTTTCTCGATCTCGTTCTCATCACACGAAGTTCAAATTAGGCATTAAAACAATTAACATGGAAACTAAAATTCATGCACAGGAAACAAATTACAACCACGAATTTTATTGGATTCGAGCTCAAATGAATCTGACATGACTAGAAAGTTCAGGCACTCATTGGCCCTATTCTTGCCTTGCATCTATGCCCGTAGGCTTACATAAATAAGGAAACAATACAGTTTACTTGGATCATTTCGGATCAAAGATATCTTCAATCTATCCCTAACATTTCTAACTAATTTCTCAAAACAACAAATTATGATCTAATGCCCTCTTTCCTAGACACTTGTTCATGAAAAATCACATCCTCTGCCACGATGCTCCTTCTAGAGGATTCCAAATATCAATTATGATTTGGGGGGTTTTTCTTTTGCATCAGACTCCCAGGGTAGAAAAATTCCCATGATCTCCTGATCATGTGTCTTCATTGTTGCTTCCATCTTCACTCTCTAGTCTTCTTTCTCTTATTTCATGTATTGTTGAGCTTCTCCACAATGCTCAATAGTGAGTTGCAAGCAATCCTTTCACCTGTAGCAATCCTCCACACCTATTACCCAATACCTTATCAAGATTTCTTTTGATCTTGACCTTTTGGTATCACAGGTTCTCTCCTCTGGAACTTTCTGACCACTTGTCTCCTCTTCTTTGGATTCTACATCTACCCACTCACATGCAATAAATATTTCCCTGCTCCGATACTACTTGATGAAGACCGATTTTGGGGGTCCTTCGAATCAACGAACCTGTGGGTTATGGCCCAGGAAATGGACTGAAATTTTCATCCATGACAATAATAATACTCAGCAATACTCTTAACATGCACCCTGGATCAAATACCATAGTCTATTTCTCGTATCAAGAGCCATGAATTTCATAGGAACTTTATGCTCCTCAATCCAGTGTCGTTTCCCAACCATCATAGGGTTGGAACTATCGCCCATTCTCACATACAGGCTCGAACTAATTATGATTCCAACACCAAGAAATAAACCATTGAAGCACATAATCAAGCGCTTAATAACCTATCTACCAAAGGAACAAAAGACTTCACTTAGAATGGATAAATGTAGTTCATTCGAAGTCACATGGTATTCCTCTTCTCATACAAACAACAAAATGAATACCTCAATTGATCCAGGTGGATATCGGTGGCCACCCACCTTTTCCAACTGGCTCAAAACAGTGTTTTAGCAATTTTGGTAATTTACTATTTTTAGCAGTTTTTAACTTTCGGGGCCATTTGGAGGCCCCAAATGAAGGTTTTTTGGAATCCAGTTTCTCAATGGTATCCAAAGGCTTTGATCGATCCCCCTAAATGAATATCCTTGACGATACCTTTCCAACAAGCTATCGTGTGCCCCAAACAGAGATCGTATGCCAAAGTTACGCCCCTGGGAAGTTGATACACCAAACTACCCAAAACGGAGTTCACAAAATTGGTGGCTTTTCATCTTCCAAGGTTAGGGTTTTGGATTTTCTTTATGATAAAAATTCCTTTCGAGCCTCATTGTAAAACCATCTTCGTGCGAATGCAAGTAGCGGACATGTCTCTTCTCAGAGATAAGCTGCCACCATTCTAGGGAGTCTTTCACTCTGTATTTTTACGGTTTTTGTACATTTTCGCTCATTAATAGAAAATTGTGTATTATTGTATCTTTGTGTTTATGGTTGCATCTCTGATACATTTCTATTATATTATTGGATCTATGAGATATCTCTGGACATTGCTTTATTATATCTCCGCTCTCATTTCGTACCAAAAGTAATCTTGATCAGTGGTATCATAACAGGATGCTCTTGATTGGTTTTCAGTGCATGTCCCCGACGAGGTTAGAATATAGAAAGTTGGGTATCAATCTTGTCTCTCTTGAGGAAAATCTCTCTCGCACACCCAGGAAACCATCAATGGTGGAAGAAAAGAAAAATGACAAACCAGATGATTCTATCAATTTCTTGCTTGAGCAATCTCTCATGCGACAAAGGGACAAAATGATGGAGAATTTTTCCCACATCCTTCAATGCCTATCGATAGCATCAGGAGTGTATTCATCAAATGGACGCTTTGGAGGAACCTATCCTTTCAAGGTACATGTTAATTTTGATATTCCTTTATTTGAAGCTCGGATAGATGCAGATGCCCTAGACAAATGGTTAAATCTACTAGAAAGTTATTTCTTTGTTCACCATTTTTCTGATAGGTAAAAGATCACCTTCGCATTCCTTAAGTCTCTCCCCTATGTCAAACATTGGTGGGAAATTTACTGGGAGCAAAGTTTCACAGAGGAATCTAGAATATATGGGTTCAAGCCCACTTGGGATTTTTTTGTGGATGCGGTCAAGGAACAATATTACCATGTTGGCAACTATGAGGACCAGGGATGATTTTAGGGGCTAAATTTCGCTCATGGGCTAATTTTCCATGGTTTTTCCAAAAACAAGATTCGTTATTTTAAAAATGATTTGCCCAAATTCTATAGGATACAATTATTTTATCTTAAAAATCGCCAAAATTTTATAAAAACTATATAAAATCTTTAGAAATTTGAATATTTTTACAAAAATATTGCCAATCATTTATAGTTGGCATATGATGGATTAGTAAGATTCGCTAAGGTTTCTACATTTTAAAATAAATTTCCATCCTTAAAATCATCCATGATGAGGACCAATACATGAGATGGATTGCAACGCGGTAAGAGAGGGGCTAAGCAGTGCCAGAGTTCACGAATACCTTCCATACCTTACGCACCAAGCTAGGTATCAAAGACTCCGAGCATTTGGTTCTGAAATACTGTGGGGATCTACACAAATACATCCACACTGAAATGGATTTTATGGATATCTCATCACTCGGTGTTGTGTATCGATATGATGTTAAAATCGAGCATAAATTTAGGCACCAGAACAAACGGGAGTTCGGATCTGCAAATCCCCAACAACCAAAGTATGAGAAAGACGACCCTAAAAAACAACTTCCTGAAAACCAGTCTAAGCCACAAAAAAAGAAGGGGCACAGGAAGATGAAGAAGGACACCGAAAAATGGTGTGATTTCCATAAAATCCCCTAGAACAACACCAATGAATGTCCCTCAAAACATTCATTGGTGGCTGAGATCAAAGATAAGGAGCCGAACGCTGATTCAGAATTTGATTCTGAAAATACTGGTAAAAGAAAAATCATCAACGCAGACCCCACTGTTGTTGTTGCGACCACAACAATTCAACCAGAAGAACCAACAGATCTTGAAGAGGGGGAGCTCCTTTTTCATTCATAGATGTGGGTGAAAGGGACCCTGCTACATTTTATTGTTGATAACGGAAGCCAGAAGAACCTCATTTCAGTAGAGGTCATCAAACAATTGGGACTGTCGACAAAACCACACCCACAGCCATACAACATCGGGTGGCTTCACCAGGGATGAGATCTTTGTGTCAGCTAGCAGTGTCGATTTTCATATGGCATTCAGGACTTCAAGGATGAGGTATTATGTTATGTGGCCCCACTATATGTATATGATGTTCTATTGAGCTATCCATATATGTGGAAGCGCCATGTTGTTCATGAGTCTCAACCCCGTAGTGTCATTGTTACTTTGGGGGGTCATCTCTACAGAACACCAGAGGTAGTTCGGACTATTGTTCCAGCTAAAAAGTGCCACAAGGTAGTATCTCATACTACAAAATTCAGCTTCTTCGCAGTCTGTTCAAAGCGTGAACATAAAAACACCACTCCAGCCTCAGTCCAAGCACATTTTATCCAACAGAAGCAGGTTGAAAAGAATGAAACAAAGTTTAAAGATTCATTTTTCACACATGCATCTCATGTAGCCAGATTGGTTAAAAATGTCCTACCCTTCCAGCCACATATTCGTGACAACTTTCAACAAGCTAAGCAGCACAACTTCTCCAACAAGGTAAGCAACTCATCAAGATGCAGATTCAGCAAACGCTTTTCCCTCTCCCCCGGGCACTCAACGCAATGGATACCATTGCTTCCTAAGGAGGGAGGATTGATCCAGGTGGATATCGGTTTCCACCCACCTTTTCCAACTGGCTCAAAATAGTTTTCTGGCAATTTTGGTAATTTACTATTTTTAGCAGTTTTTAACTTCTTGGGCCATTTTGAGGCCCTAAATTAAGGTTTTATGGGATAGAGCTTCTCAATGATAGTTGAAGGCTCTGATTTATCCCCTTAAATGAATCTCCTCGATGATACCTTTCCAACGAGCTATCGTGCACCCCAAACGAAGATCATATGCCAAAGTTACGCCCCTGGGAAGTTGATACACCAAACTACCCAAAACAGGGTCCACAAAACTGTTGGCTTTTCATCTTCCGGGGTTAGGGTTTTGGATTTTCTTTATGATAAAAAGGCTTTTGGAGCCTCATCGTAAAATCATCTTCTTGCGAATGCGAGTAGCAAACACATCTCTTCTCAGAGATAAGATGTCACCATTCTAACGAGTCTTTCACTCTGTATTTTTACAGTCTTTGTACATTTTTGCTCATTAATAGAAAATTGTGTGTTACTGTATCTCTGTTTTTATGGTTTCATCTCTAACACATTTTTGTTATATTATTGGATATCCTAGATATCTCTGTACATTTCTTTATTATATCTCCCCTCTCATTTCGTGCCGAAAATAATATGGATCATCAAGAGATCTCACAATTAATCTGTCAATTGCATCTCCGTCTCCAATCATCCTTCCACCATTGATCCTTTAAATATTTGAATGTCCATATTTCTTCCTAGGCCACGATTTTGATTTAAATGGATCAATGTTGATCCTTATAGTGATCAACAGTGGATTCCCTTCACTGGAGCACAACGTTTCCCCTCGATATGAAACATGCAATCGCACACGCTCGCAGCCTCTCACACACATTCAAACATATTAATTCAAGGTTTCTATAGACAGGTTGATCTGGATTTATGAGTGGAACGAAATGAAACCACATATTTATAATATTAACACGTAGACACGGTGAATAATAACAGAGATACAATAAAACTTAGTTTCTATTCAATAGGAAATATGATGAAAACTGTAAAATGCAGATTGAAAACAAGTTTGCTAGAATGTTCAGAGCTTATCTCTGAGAAGAGATGTGACGGCTACGGTCATTCGCAAGAAGATGAGTACAATGAGGCTCTGAAGGCCTTTTTACAATAAACATGAATTCCAAAACCCTAGACATCCAAAAACCTAACCCTAGGAGATGAAGCGCCAAAAGTCATGTGGGCCCCGTTGGGGTAAATTAGTACATCAACTTCCCGTGGTCGTAACTTTTGGATATGATCTTCGTTTAGGGTGCATGATAGATCGTTGGAAAGGTATTGAAGAGGAGCTTCATTTAGGGGGATCAATCATAACCTTTAGTTATGATTGAGGTGTCTGGTCATGAAAAACCGTCGTTTAGGCCCTCAAAATGGTCCTAGAAGTTCAAGAACCGAAAAACATCTAAAAATAGTAAGTTGCCAAAACCCTGTTTTGAGCTAGTTGGACAAGGTGGGTGGCCATTGAGATCCTCATGGATCATAGGTTTAACGCGGACAAAGAAAAACTCGAGATTACATAAAAAAAAATAACATAACTTTATTAATAATTGAACTCGATACATAAGACAACCTTATTGGGCCTGCCTGCCCTCGTCTTAGTTTACATTATGTCTAGTCACTCCCTTCTACATTGCCCATCGGCTTACAATTAAGTAAAATGATATGAAATTGTGGATCATCCCGGATCCACGAATGTCTCCTAAAATCTCTAATAATATGCTTAAAACAACCATTTTATACCAACAAACCCTATCAAATTACATAAAATCAGGGGAAAAATCACGTCCTTTGCCACGATGCGCCTTCTAGACGTTTCCAAATATCGATTATGATTTGGGGGGTTTTTCTCCTGCATCACTTTGAGAAGTACTTTTATCTTCATCTTTTATTCCATCTGCCAACCTTTTCAACTTTAACCTACTCTATGGAGAAACCAATGCTTAACCACATATCATATATATTAAGCATAAAGATGGAAGAAAAACAAATTGAGAATAAAAATAAAATAAACTTATATATTATAGTTTTTAATATTTTGGATTATAAATACATAAATTAAGCATCTTTTTTTGTTGTTTTTCTAATTTGTTTTAATATTGTATTGAATTTACTTGTGCTAGATATGTGTTAAGTAATGATATTTATGAATTATTGAAAAAAATAAATAAATGCCAAAAAATATTTTGAAAAAACAACACATTAATAATTATTTTAAATGAAATTTACAGAAAAATTTGAATGCATTTTATTTCTTTTTTCCTTTTTTTTTATTAAACATAATTTATTATCTCATCTTTTAACCTTTTGAAAATACAAAGATAAATAATTATTAAACTTCATTATATGAATACAAATGGATATTTCAAAATACAAAGATAAATAATTATTGAACTTCCTTATATGAGTACAAATGGATATTTCATGATATTTTATATAGTGAATTTTCAATTGGATATTTCATGATATTTTATATGGTGAATTTTCAATTGGATTTACCCCAATTGAGAGGAGTGTTATCCTCCCAAATCAATTTCCAAAAAAATATATACTTAATTTTTAATAAGTATAATATTATATCAACTTTGAATGAAAAATCTAATTTACCATAAACATCATTCTTAAAATAGTGTCCATCAAACTTTCCTAAAATATGTATTTCATAAAAACAAACCCAAAAAAAATAAAAAATAATAAATTCTAAGAATAAATGTTCTTGATAATTACCTTTCCAAGAAATCTGCATTGTGATGTTTGGGAAAATTTCAATCATACTTAGCACTCTTGTAATCATTATTTAATGGAACGAATGTCAACCTCTTTACCTTTTTATGATTTTCTCATCCTAAATGGATTTTTATATATTATTATATATTATTTTAAAATGTTAATTATCAAATTCTAATTTATTTGCAAAATATTCTATCGGCAAGAAGGAGAACAACTTAAAACATAAAATATTCTATCGGCAAGAAGGAGAACAACTTAAAACATAAAATATTCTATCGGCAAGAAGGGACCCTAGTCGAGTAGGGAACAAATTGTGTATAGTGTGTTGGGGAAAGTTTGGGCAAAGATCTTGTGCAAGCTTCCAATAGAAGGATAAAGAATTCAAGGCAATCTTTATGAATTGGGAAATCAAAATCTTTCATTTTGGAATTTAAAATTCTTAATTTTAGAATTTTTATCAAAAATTTACATATGGTTTTTATCAAAAATTTACATGGTTTTTTTTTCTTATGTTCTTTTATACATTTTTAATTGAAATAGATCAAAGTAAAATGTTAGTATATAGATCACATATTTACTATATAGTTTCATTATTTTTAAATTGATTGGAAATTATGTTTTATTTCATTTTATTTTATTTTATTGAGGAGGCATTAATATGGTATGTTTTGTTGTTATTGATTTATTGGAGAATTATTATTAGACGATCTTCATATTATATAATTTCATTTTTTTTTAATTCTAAACTTTAATTTTAAATAAAATAATTCAAATGTACATCTTCTTTGAAAGAATACAAAAACTTTACAATCGCCTAGTGTCCCAACATTAATAAGATTTTAATATATTAGTAGGAAGAAAAAAATAATATAAAAAAAACATTAATGACTTGAAAAAAAATTCCAAACAATATGAAAATTTTAAAATGAGTTGCACTTGGCATAGGGAGATAGTGTAATAATATTAATAAGTCTTGAATCCACAAGCGAGAACAAAATACACTATATAAAAAAATATTAATGATGTGAAATAAAAAAAAAAAAAAACGCAAGCGAAAATGTTGCAACAAAAAGGTGAAAATACCACAACTAAAAGCATTACCAATCATGTTATCATTACAACTACAGTACTACATGGTCCCATAGTTGGGATTCAAATGCATTATTCATCTTACTTCCCACACCATAAATCTGCATCTTTGTTTACAAATAAAACATCATTTGTGTTTTATCTAATGAATCCTAACCTAGATCAATCATAACTATCAACCTACTAAATCACAGATCTATTACACATCAAGATGTATTAAAAGGTTCATCTTAAAATTTTGATTTTAGATACTTTAAAGATGGATCTAAAACCTTGATTGCCAAGTTTGTTTTATGCTTTTAAATTGAAAGTGGCCTCTCTCATAATACCGTAATCATAATTACCAAATTAAATTACTTTAACTATAATCATTGATGTTTATTATACTATTATTGTGTATATTTGTGAAACGGTAGATATATTCCACCTCTTTCTACCCAACCTAGTTAGAAATTGATTCATAAACCACAAACAAGTAACAAAATCCCAATTAAAGGGAATATGAAAAAGAGTAGAATATGAAAGTATGGGAACCAAGAGTGAGGGGGCAATAAAAGTAACAACATTAGTAATGTTAGTGGCAATGACAATGCCAACCAAGATCAAAATAATTTGAAACAAGGTCATAAAACCCAAGCATTCATGTGCTACTTGTGGGTAGGATCGTTACAATCATATACGCCCTAATCTTGTTGAAGTAAGATGATTGACAACTCAATTGCCTAATCAAGTGATCCTGCAAGAAATTGAAACTTTGCAATAAACCCTCCCTTAGCTTGAAACCATTGCTTCTAATGTTGAAGATTCATATGCTTCGACATATTTGGTTTCCCACCAACGAGGTTATGTGTACATCCAACCTATTTACCTTATTGGTAAGTGGGAACCACTCAGATGAGAGGATGCATCTTTCACTTCTAGTGGCCCATCACCCACTATACCTTATCACCATAAGGAAAATGGAAATGTGAAACCTTTTAATTACAAAACCATTGCATTTGATTTGGTTAAGCTAGTTGAGCCATATCTCCTTTCATACCACCCTTTCCAAATTAGGGTCTTGTGTTATGTCCTTGTCTGTTTCACAGTATTAAAGTTCCCCATGATTTCTTCCTTCTACAAACACATTATGGACCTTTGGTGGTAGACCATGTGAATCAATCAGAATCCTCCCAAAGCTCCCAATTGAGTTAGGTGGAAAGATTATTTTAATTGATATGGCAGGTGTGCCAACCTTAGTAGATTCCATTTTGCTCCTAGGGAAAAATTATGTGTATTCCTTAAAGCCATGGTGTCTTCTCTCTTTTGTGTGATGCATTGTCCACATGAATGATGTATTGTCACCATTGATTAACTCTCATTCTATAATCCTAAATAACATCCACATGAAGTCAAAGTTACACCTCCAATCACTCACATTGAATATTTCCCTACTATTTGGTTGGAAAAACCTTATTTGCAAATGAATTATGTCACCACTTATGTCATTTGTGCAATCTCCACTTCCAATGAGCAAGAGCCTTTGAATATTTTGAATGAATTAGGCTAAGAGAATGAAGTTACATTCACCCTTGGGGGAAATTGAACCAATCTTTCCCCCCATGTGCGAAAGTATTCTAGCCTCTTCAATGAAATCCTTCTATGACAATGAAGA
>JASDQU011403685.1:46349-61957 GCA_032191745.1 Picea mariana
CCTCCCTTTATAAAATCTCCATTTGTATTTGTATATATATATATATATTCAAAGGAAGTCATATAGAAATCAATTCATATTTTATAAAGGGATTATATATATAGATGTGGAATATTTTTTGGGATATAATACTTAAGAAGAAAAAAAGATATCATTATAATATTGAAATTAATTTTACTAGGTTAAGTATGGTTATAGGTAGAGTGCTTTTTAATAGGGTATTTTTGTGTTCAATGATTCAGTGATAGTGAAATAATGGTCATCGTCGATAATAAAGTTCGTTATCAATATTAATAATGACGCCTTATCATTGACAATGAGCAATTGAGTTGTTCATTAGTATGAAGACAAGATTGTTGTCAATGTTGACGACTATGAAGACCATAACATTGTCGATATAGACGAAATGTATTGTCGATGTCAATGACATTGTATACAACGTGATGTCAACATTGAACGCAAAACCACTTCATCAATATCAACCAAATGAAAACTAGCTTATCAATTGTTATGGTTTGTCCATTCTTATTAACTATTACAACTACTTTGTAAGATTGTACTGGCTAGATAAAGCCATTATTATGACTAAGTATGGTTGGAATTAGAGAGTTGTTGTACATATATTGGGGTTAATGGATCCTTGTGATTTATTGCACCTCATTCTCTCTTCTCTCATATCTATGTGTTTGAATATTATCGTGATATGTGCTTTTACTTCTATATTTGATATAACAATACTTGCTTGTTGAATAGTAAGCACTTTCTATAGATAATTACTATTGGTAACTTTGTTACGTTATTGTATTTCCCCGTAATGCAACATTGGTTCCATTGTTGGTTTTAATTGATCCAAAATTTGGAACAAAGTCTATAAAAAAAGAGTAAGAGTACACATTGATGGCGAGTGAAAGAGAGACAAGAGAGTGCTAGAACTGGAAGCTTGAGAATTACATCGGAAATTACATAGGAAGAAATATCTTGAGCTTGGCACGGGGAAGATCAAGGTTTTTATATAAACTAACAACAAATTCCTTGAATTAATCCCATAGGTGATCAAGAATCTCATGAATTTTAGCAGTGGATGAGAACACTCCAAGAAGAAGCTTTTTTATCACACTTGACAAACAATATTGCAAGGACAAACCTTTAGAGTGGTTTGAGAAAATCTTGGATGGTTATTATGAAGATCAGGGAGTGGAAGAAAGAGTCTTGATATAGAACATGAAAGACATTATTTATAGCGATTTGCATGAAAGATTCTTTTGCTTCACACCCACACTGCTTCATAAAATCTTGATAGAGAAGAGTGTAACCCACATTGTTGATTGACCTGGATTGGATCATTATACTATTTTTCATCTATCTCGATGCTTTCATAGTGGAAAAAATTGGACAAATCAACTTGCAAGGTCATTTTAGTGGCAAGTCCCAGTTTGGAAAATTGGGGTCTAGAACCTTCCAGAGCCATTTTGAGGCATCAAACGACATTTTTTGGGTTAAAACTTTCCCAACATAACTAGGGTCCCATGACACTATTCTACACACTTTCCAACAATGCAATAATCGCGTCAATCAAAGCTTGTATGCAAAAGTTATGTCTCCTGCAAGTTGACCTACCATGTTCACCACCATGGTACGAGAGGATGCCACGTCATCCCTTGCTACTCACGCATATGGGGCTAGCCACATATTTAATTTCAAGAATATTCTAGAAGGTTCAAAACCCTATCACAATTGAGGGTTAAGGAAGTCAAAACCTACCCCTAGATGGTTATCGGGCTATGTTAAAAACCGGGCCACTAGGAGGAGAAGGGGTTCCATTCTATGTTATTGTGTTTTTTTCCATAGTAGAGCAGAACAACTAGGAGTGGGAAATTCGAGAGCATAACAAAGGTGATTATTTTTTTGTAGCAGCCTAACAAGCCACGGGTCTTAGTTAACTCCACAGAGAGTGCCTTATCCTTTGTACTTGCCTTATTTTCATACCATAGAAAAGGGAACAAATCAACCTCACCTTCTAGCTGGGTTTTCTCCCATAAGGGTTTCCCATAGAAAATCTGTGTTTTATTTTGTGGATGACATGTAATTGTATTTTACTGTTCTCTATTTTCCACATTTTGTCATTTTCATGCATAAGTAGAAAATCATTAACTAAATATTCCAGAATCTAAAGGAATTTAACCTTTATAGTGTAGATTTTAGTTTTATTTATCAGATCTATTGTGACGAACTATTTTAGTAGAATATCCACGGAAATTTATAGATCATTGATAAATGCCCCTTTTATCTAATCCATTTAGGGAAGTGTGCTATAAAGAAACCCAAGATCCTTCTCAATTTATAGAATACTCAAGCAAGGAATTTTAAGAAATAATATCACACAAATTGATCCAAAAATGGATCATTATATGATTTGTCATCTATTTTGGTATTGTAGAGGCCTCAATAGCTCCCCTATTTTTTTGACAAAAATAAAGGGGCCCCCGTTAAAGTTTTGAAAAACTCTGCCTTCAATTGCATTTGATTTCATTTTGTTTCGTTTGAAGGAATGGTTTGATAGTTTTTCCTATCCTCGTTGTTTGGTTTTCACACTTCTTATCATCAATTCTTTTGGGTTTAGCTTTATATCATGATGTTTTGGTGATGTAATGTTGTCAGAACAAAATCATTAGTGAAATTCCATTCATCTAGCTTAATGATTATGATTTTGATGATGGGATTGTTGCATCATAAAAACAAGTTCTTCGTCACATTTTTCTCATGAATAATAGTTGCGCCTTTTTAATCTTTTACTCCCTGCTTATTTAATATTGCTCACATGTTCATTTGAACTTAATTAAGGTGATACCATGCCTTGATTTGCATAAATTGAGCTATCATAATGTTTCGACAATTTCGCGAAGGTTCAGTTTTCAAGTTAAGTAAGCATTTTGGCGGATCAAAATAATTCAGTTAAAAGCCAAATTTTAAAGAGTTTAATCCATGACCTGAAATAATATATGTCAATGAGTGAGAACAAGCTGATGGTTCTGGATTTGAACAACGTATCAAAATTTTATGAGTGTTAAAATTTCATTAAAAATCATGTTATATTTGTAATTCTCTATTCTTTGGCAAAATGAAGTTGACTCAATCAAATCTTTCTCATATGAATTCATTCTATGCCTTAAAAGAATGTATAATAGAGTTTGAAGGTGAGCAGATAATTTTGGGTTTAAGTGAGATAGATGAATGACATAAAAACATGCACATCAATAAAACATTTGTCTCACATGAAGATTTGATTGATTGTCACTCTTTTACTGTGGTTAACTGTTGTTTTTCTTGACATGTAGGGATATTAATACATGTTGAAATACTTCAGGATCATGAAGTTCATGAAGACCAACGTGTAAAGTTTGAGAAATCAGCTCGAATCCCATCAAAGGTGTTTGTACCAACTGCATATAATTACCATACACGTGACAACATAATCAAAAGAGCATGTGTCATATTGAGTGGTGTTGTGTCCAATGAAAATGCAAAGAATAAAYAGAAATAGGAGGTTACATCAGTTTACAAAATCATGCCCAAGATCACACCATACATACATATGCTCAACATGTTGGTGACTTCAACTTTCTTAGATTGGTTGATTTTGGTGTTGTTATATCTAGGTCAAACAAGCCACATTGTCAGTGAGTTCTCAAAGAGCTCGATGTGTACAAGCGTTTGAAATTGACATTGGAACTAGTGAAGAAAGAGATGAAAATTAGCAAGATACATGAATCTATTGTGAAAGGAATTGAAGAGAAGATAAGTGGTGAACAATGTTTCTACCTTTTGAATGAGTAGCTCAAATAAATAAAGAAGGAACTAGGTTTTGAGACGGATGACAAAACATCTCTTTTGGAAAAATTTAGAGAGAGACTTGGACCAAATAAGGAGAGTTTGGAGGACCTGGAGAATAGAGGAATGAAGGTTGAACCTAGGGGAGCTAAGGAGCACGCTATTGTGCTATAAGGGTGCTTCAAAGGGTTGGACCAAGAGAAATGAGGCAACACATTATCATGCTACTGTAGGTACTCCATTGGGATAGACATGATAACAGAGGGTGTTGGATCATGTTGTCATTGATACCAATGGTTTGATTGATTGATGTCAAGTGATTGATTGATTGATGATTCATATAATGTAATATGTATTTTCCTTGATGAGAATGCATAGATGAAGATGGATTAATGAGTTGGCATTGATATGATGAAGATGGATCAATGAGTTGTCATTGATACATGATGGATCGATGTGGTTTCATTTGTATATGATGCATTGTTGGAAAAATGTATAGATGACTCATTATTGTCTTATCATGATTNAGATGAAGATCAATGAAGTAGTTCGTGAAACTATCCTATATGGATAGTGTTTGACATGCCATTTCTGGTGGTATGTGGAATGTCACATAACTCCTCACGGTTTGAGAGTTATGGCCTTATGAAGTTGGAGGACCCCCATATGAAGGCTTAAAGCCCCCAAGGTCAAAAAAGTCAAAGTGACCTAAAAGAAGAAATCATTATTTAAATGATAAAGTAAGGTGCCAAAATCAAGATGGAATATTTAAATGATAAAGGATTGGAGAACTTTCTATATATAGTGGTTAACCCTAAAATAAGGAAAATGGGTTAAGTGACCTAGAGGATGAAAGTATAAATAAGATCACAATGGTCATTTGGAAATATCCTTTTTTGGATCAATGGAGAGCTTCTTGTGAGAATATATTTTGGAGTATTGATGGAGAGCTTCTTGTGAGAACATTTTGGTGTGGATCTCTTGAGCATGATTAAAGATCTATTCTGAGAAAGAGAGCGTGAGGAAGATCTCATGGATGCATTGAAGTTTTGGCAAGTCTGAGATCATGACGGCGGAATTCTCAGAATTACAAAAAAACCTTATTCTCTGGTGTGTATGCAGGTTGTTTGTGTATAGGGGGTGTATACGCAAGCTTCCAGTGTACAAGGTGCGTACAATACGTAGGCTGTCAGTGTATAGGGAGCGTACAATGGAAAAACTTATGGAGTTTTGTGGTTGAGTTGATGACAAGTTGTTGAAGACTGAAGCAGGTTCCAGATTTGCTCTCTATGGGCTCAGAACTATCACTGAGACACTGGTATGGTTACATTATTGTCTTGATGGATAACATTGCTTATTGTGTTGTGAGTGCCTAGGGCATTCTTGGTATGGTTGCTATGATGTGGTTTATGTTGGTTGATGGAGTGAGCAACACTCTTATGATTTAGTACTGATATGATGTCTATAGTATGTTGATTGCTTATGCATGATTGAGTAGCATTCATATTGATTGGTTGTGGAGCATGAGTAAGCTATTGGAGAGCTTGGATGTATTGTGACTAGCTGGTGGTTAGTTTGGACAATGACAAACAAAAGAGAATGATAAATTGGTTGCAGAGGATCTGAGTTGATCTTGAAGAACAAACCCTAAATAGCTCAGAAGGTATATGCAGGTTGTAGTACTATTTGGGAGCATATACGCAGGCTGTAGTACTGCTTGGGCACGTATACACATGGGTTGTACTACTGCTAAGGCACGTACACACGCATGTTGCACTACTGACAGGTCACGTGCCTGTTGCAGATTGATATTTGTTGAGGATTGTTGCCTCATCTCAGTTGATGCTAAGAATGTAAGCTGAGTCTTGCATATAGAGATGGTGCTCTTATAGAGTTGTACTCTATTCAGTTGTTGTTGAAAAACCCCCAAATTTTTGTCCATAGTAAAAAGAAAAATTGTACATACATCTTGTGTTCTTTGTGTTCCTTGTGGTGATGACTTGTTGATATATGTTCACATATAACTGGTTATAAATGACAACAACGAGTAATGAGTAAATGTTGAATGTTAACTAAGGAGTTTTTTTTGTAAGAGGGAAGTTTTGGGAAAAATATCCCCACACTCATTCACCCCCCCTCTAAGTGTGGTAGGTGTGTCCAACAATTGTTTTCAGAGCGGGCCTTCACTACAAGCCTTAAAAAGCTTGAAGGAGATCCATAGACACACAAATGGATGATGAAGTTCCAATACTTGATGAAGAAAACTATTCTACTTGGAGAATATAGATGAGATTACATTTGAACACAATGGGAGCAATAATTTGGAAGGCAGCCATTGGTGGATCAGTTCTGTTGAAGAACAAGTCAAAGTTTGCAGCTCAAAGGGAAGGAAAGAAGAATGATACATTGGCTCTCAAGACCATTCTTAGTGGACTCTCAAGCCCTATCAAAGAGAGCATGGAACAATGCACTTCCACCAAGGATCTATGTCTAAAGCTAGAGGAGACATATCAAAGAAAGAATGAGAAGAAAGACATTGAAGACAACTCCATCAAGACACATGAAGGTAAAGAATCTCCAAAAACTCTTGGTTGCATTATTTCTAAAAGTGGTGATGTTGGCAAAAAGGAATATCTTGAAGACATTTCAAATGAAGGCAAAGACGTTGACAAAAGGGATGAAGGTAAAGAATCTACACAAACCCTTGATTGCAATAATTCAAAATGTGATGATGTTGAATTTTTCTCTACAAGTGAAGAAGAAAATCTAGAAGTAGTTTGGATAAAATCAATTGATTGTTATCCCATGGAAGAAGTAGAGGAAAAACTATTGGAGCTTAAAGAGAAAGTTGAAAGAGGTCTATATGAATATAGCAATGACCATTATTATATAGACTATAGCTATCTTTCGGATAACACTAAAAGGTTTCTCAAGAAGAGTCAAAAGCACATCTTGAAGTTAAAAGAAATGCTCAAAGAACTAGAAGAAAGTAGTAAGACTCAATTAGAAGAAAAGGAAGAAGAGATCACAAGACTAAAGAATGGAAAAGAAGATATGAATGTAAATGATGAGATTAGCAAAAGTTTTGAAACCATTGTCCATGTCAAGACCCAAATTGAAGAAGCCAAAAGAATAGAGGAACTATTGAAGAGTCAAATAAATGAAAAGGAAGAGTCTTGTTGTAAGTTAGAAGCTAAAATTGTTGACCTTAGAAAGAAGGTAGAAAAGTCAAACAAATTCTTGAATAACTCATGAATCTTGGATGAGATCTTGGAAAGTCAAAGATCACCATGTGATAAATCAGGACTCGGATACAAAGTAGAAGCTACACATGTTGAAGCAAGCACCTCAAAGAAGCATGAGGTAAGTCCATCAAAGAAGGAAGATAATGTTGCAAAACAACCATCTACACAAGGCAAAGAAAATCTCAAAAGAAAAAAGCAAGGAATACATCAAGAAGCTATTCTTGGGACACGAAAGCAAAGGTATGAAAGTATTTTTCATGGGCATTGTTATTCATGTAATGGATATGGTCACAAATATTTTGAATGTAGATCTTATGAAAGGAGATATAATGGAAGATTTTATAACACCATGAGGTGTTGGAGATGTGATCAAGTAGGACACATTGTTGTTCATTGTAACACCATGAGATGCTACAACTATAGTGGATTTGGCCACAAATCCCAGGAATGTTGGAACACAAGAAGAAATTCCATGATGAGGACTTCACATAGCATGGCTAGAAGAAGAAATGAAGTAAGGAAGGGAGACATCTTTGAAAAGATGGATGCTCAGAGCTCAATTTCTGAGGAGCAAGGACATCTACAGAAGTGGGTGAATAAGACAAAGCAGCCAGAATAGAATGAAAGACTGAAGGGAAGCTCAAAAGTTTCATCTACTGAGATATATGCAGGTGATAGTGGTGATAGTCGTGTACATACACATGCTGACCTTGAATAGATCGCGTACATACACGAGCTGTTGTGCAGCAGGCCGCGTATATGTGGTAAAGCCTTGGGAAAAAGGCAATTCACATGGCTTGGAGTTTGATGTGATGGTATAACTCTGTGATGCAGGGTCTAACATGGTTTATTGAAGGTTCTGACACTGTTTGTTGCAGGTTTTCATGGTTCTATGTTAGATCATGTAAGGTGACGATGAAAAATAAATCTTGGGTGCATGGCACTAACCCATGAGTATGGATTGATGCTGAGGTACATGGCTGGTACATATTTAAGTTTCATTGATATATCTTATGATGTATTATTGAAAACATATGATGGATATCATGGTGCATGCATTTTTCATGTGGTTGGGCTACATATTGAGACATGTAGTTGGTGAAATTGATGAGATGATCATGTTGTACATTATTGATGATTTATGATTGGTACACTAGTAGAGGCACCTACTAGCAGGTTGATTGGCACATGTTTTATGGAGGATTTGGCATACATATATGGGATTCATCATTTTGTGGTGTTGGTTTATGATGGTGTACAAGTTTTGGTACACTCATATATGGCATATTCTTGATGATACTACACCATTGGTACTACTTGATTAGCACAACAATTTGCATTTGTTTGAGATACATGATTGTGGCACTTGGTTCATGATGGAGACATATCATGAGTGATATGATACCTTGTTTGGCATGTTGGTAGATGCACATGGTTGACATATTTGGCACATTGGTGGATGCACATGGTTGGAATATTAGTATATGCACATGTTGGCATGAGGCATATGATTGATACATTCCATGGATGATATCTTTTGGCACATTGCATGATGTTGATGTACATGGGTGTTGTGCATGATGAGCATACATTTTGGTACAGGATATACTTGGTTGATATTTTGCTCACGATTCTTTATTTCATTATTGACATATCTCTTTATTACATTATTGACATATCTTTTGCTTCATGATGCTTGGTATGGCATGAGTTTGATGCATGAGTAGGTCCAAGGATCATCATATAGTAGCATATTGTTCATCTTGCAGAGACTATATGGGGAGACATACCCTTAGGGGGAGTCATTCTTCTTCCCATGATTCTAGGAGGAAATATTTATCAGATGCATACCTAGAAAAGAGCCCTATATTTGAAGAAAGAAGCACAGAGGCATAATTCTAGGGGGAGCGATGGTCACAGGGGGAGTATGAGCGATGTATCTTCAACATTCCATTAGAGTGATATCCCTTGTTCAAAAGGGGAGAGATTATTCAGAGGAAGATCAAAAGCATTCAAACAGGGGGAGAAGCCCCAAGAAGAGTTCAAGCAAGGGGAGAAACCCTAAGAGGAAAATGGCCCTTTTCCATTGATGTAAAAGGGGGAGAGTGAATCACATTGATGTGATTGATGTTTATTGATGGAGAGAGATAGTCACATTGACTATCGATGTAGAGCATGCCTTATCTACATGTTGACATCAATAATTGGTAATTGGTGTTGACATCAATGTTGGTATTGCCATCAATGAANGACATATCTCTTTATTACATTATTGACATATCTTTTGCTTCATGATGCTTGGTATGGCATGAGTTTGATGCATGAACAGGTCCAAGGATCATCATATAGTAGCATATTGTTCATCTTGCAGAGAATATATGGGGAGACATACCCTTAGGGGGAGTCATTCTTCTTCCCATGATTCTAGGAGGAAATATTTATCAGATGCATACCTAGAAAAGAGCCCTATATTTGAAGAAAGAAGCACAGAGGCATAATTCTAGGGGGAGCGATGTTCACAAGGGGAGTATGAGCGATGTATCTTCAACATTCCATCAGAGTGATATCCCTTGTTCAAAAGGGGAGATATTATTCAGAGGAAGATCAAAGGCATTCAAACAGGGGGAGAAGCCCCAAGAAGAGTTCAAGCAAGGGGAGCAGCCCCAAGAGGAAAATGGCCCTTTTCCATTGATGTAAAAGGGGGAGAGTGAATCACATTGATGTTTATTGATGGAGAGAGATAGTCACGTTGACTATTGATGTAGAGCATGCCTTATCTACATGTTGACATCAATAATTGGTAATTGGGGTTGACATCAATGTTGGTATTGCCATCAATGCAAAAGGGGGAGATTGTTGGATCATGTTGTCATTGATGCCAATGGTTTGATTGATTGATGTCAAGTGATTGATTGATTGATGATTGATATAATGTAATATGTATTGTCCTTGATGAGAATGTATAGATGAAGATGGATCAATGAGTTGTCATTGATATGATGAAGATGGATCAATGAGTTGTCATTGATACATGATGGATCGATGTGGTTTCATTTGTATATGATGCATTGTTGGAAAAATGTATAGATGACTCATTATTGTCTTATCATGATTGATAAGGTGCACAAATGGATGAACTCCAAAGTGGTCCCCTTATGGTGAAAGCCCTCACGGGAAGACACTTTGTGGATTGAGTTATCCTAGAAGAATGGTTGGAGGACCCATGTTTGTATGTGGAATAATGAGATGAAGATCAATGAAGTTGTTGGTGAAACTATCCTAGATGGATAGTGCTTGTCATTCCATTTCCGGTGGTATGTGGAATATCACAAAAATCCTCACGGTTTGAGAGTTATGGCCTTACGAAGTTGGAGGACCCCCATATGAAGGCTTGAAGCCCCCAAGGTCAAAAAAGTCAAAGTGACCTAAAAGAAGAAATCATTATTTAAATGACAAATTAAGGTGACAAAATCAAGAAGGAATATTTAAATGATAAAGTATTGGAGAACTTTCTATTTATAGTGGTTAACCCTAAAATAAGGAAAATGGGTTAAGTGACCTAGAGGATGAAAGTATAAATAAGATAACAATGGTCATTTGCAAATATCCTTTTTTGGATCAATGGAGATCTTCTTGTGAGAATATCTTTTGGAGTATTGATGGAGAGCTTCTTGTGAGAAAATTTTGGTGTGGATCTCTTGAGCATGACTAAAGATCTATTCTGAGAAAGAGAGCGTGAGGAAGATCTCATGGATGCATTGAAGTTTCAACAAGTCTGAGATCATGATGGGGAAATTCTCGGAATTACAGAAAAACCCTATTTTCTGGTGCGTACGCAGGCTGTCTGTGTATATGGGGCATATACGCAAGCTGCCAGTGTACAAGGTGTGTACAGTACGTAGGCTGTCAGTGTATAGGGAGTGTACAGTCCAAAAACTTATGGAGTTTTGTGGTTAAGCTGATGACAAGTTGTTGAAGACTGAAGCAGGTTCCAGATCTGCACTCTATGGGCTAAGATTTATCACTGAGACATTGGTATGGTTACATTATTGTCTTGATGGATAACATTGCTTATTGTGTTGTGAGTGCCTAGGGCATTCTTGGTATGGTTGCTATGATGTGGTTTATGTTGGTTGATGGAGTGAGCAACACTCTTACGATTCAGTACTGATATGATGGCTATAGTATGTTGATTACTTATGCATGATTGAGTAACATTCATATTGATTGGTTGTGGAGCATGAGTAAGCTATTGGAGAGCTTGGATATATTGTGACTGGCTGGTGGTCAGTTTGGACAGTGACAAACATAAGAGAATGATAAATTGGTTGCAGAGGATATGAGTTGATCTTGAAGGACAAACCCTAAATAGCTCAGAAGGTATATGCAGGTTGTAGTACTGTTTGGGAGCGTATACACAGGCTGTAGTACTGCTTGGGCACGTATACACGCAGGCTGTACTACTGGTAGGACGCGTACACACACATGTTTCACTACTGACAGGTCGCGTACCTGTTGCAGATTGATATCTGTTGAGGATTGTTGCCTCATCTCAGTTGATGCTGAGAATGTAAGCTGAGTCTTGCATATAGAGTTGGTGCTCTTGTAGAGTTGTACTCTATTCAATTGTTGCTGGAAAACCCCTGGATTGTTGTCCATAATAAAAAGAAAAATTGTACATACATCTTGTGTTCTTTGTGTTCCTTGTGGTGATGACTTGTTGATGATACATTGTTGATATATGTTGCTAATATAAGTTCACATCTAACTGATTATAAATGACAACAATGAGTAATGAGTAAATGTTGAATGTTAACTAAGGAGTTTTTTTGTAAGAGGGAAGTTTTGGGAAAAATATCTCCACACTCATTCACCCCCCCCTCTAAGTGTGGTAGGTGTGTCCAACAAAGGGTTGGAAATTCTAGGAAAATTGGCTATGTGCACTATAGCAAAAGCAAAAATTTTGTAGATTTGAAGACCTAGAAGTGGTTAGACTTATATGATGTTTTAGTAGTTTTGGTACTATTTCTCAAAGCTAATGAAATCCAGATTTTATAGACCATTACTATCCTTCTTTCAGATTTATTGATGAAGAAATATTTATGTTCTCTAATTTTGCACTATTATTAGAATTTTAGAGAAATCACTATATCCTTTCATTATCAACCGAATCTAATGTGAATGATAAAAAAGTGATTATGTGTATGCTCGTTCATGATTCCTTGGTAACTATTTACTTAGATAATTATTTATTTGCAATTATTTTAATTATCATTTGGTTATGTGAACTAATTCCATATTCCAACAACTTATCTTCAGATCATGTTCATTTTATGTTAATCCTCCATGTTGAGCGTGAATATGCATATTTATGTTTTTCTTGGTAACTATTTACTGAGTAAAGGTTAACATACATTTTTTTTAATCGTTATTAATTTATATGAACTACTTCTATAGCTTGATGGATTACATTTATCTCATGCTCAAGTTTATGTTATTCTTCTTGCTCCTAACTGGAATACTGTGAACTACTTTTATATTCCAATTAGGATAGTGTAGCTTTTTAATAGAGTTAGATTAGTTCTTTCTTTTTCTGCATAGTATCTTAGAAGAGCTCCAATGAAAGTCTCGTTTCGAGGAGAAAATGCCCTTAGTGGAAATCGGGCCCACATATCAGTGAGGATCGCCATCCCAAATGAGTATAGGCCTAATTGGGGCCTTGATTGAGAGCTTTATCTACGTTGTTTGCTAGAAATTTTTCCAAGAATTAATAGGTACTTTGTAGGTGGAAAAATTAAAGCTATTAGCTTGTAGGGCCCATTTTAGGGGTAGGTTCCACTTTGATGATTTGGGGCCTAGAAACATTTGGAGCCTATTTGAGGACTTAAACAACCGTTTTTGGGTCATTTGCAAACAAATTTTCTAGCCTCTCAACATTGTTCTACACATTGAGAATTTTTCAACAGTGTGAAAATCACCTCAATCGAACTTCATATGATGCAGTTATTCCTTCTGCAAGTTAACCTATCCTATTGACCACCATGATAGCAAGTGGATTCCATGTCAACTTCCATTATTCACACATGTGGAGCTCATCATGTGTGGATTTTCAAAAATATTCTAGAGGTTCCAAAACCGTAACCCTAATTGGGAGTTAAGGCATGCCAAAACCCTAATTGTAACCCTAAACAACTATTAGGCCATGTTAAATACTAGGCTGCTAATAAAGGAAGGGGTCCCATTCTTATTTTATTTAACATTGTTCCATAGTAGACCAGAGCATTGAGAGTGGGATATTGAAGCAAACAAAGGAAGTAGAAGATCCTCCAATAGCCATATAGGCCATAGTGTCCATAACAACTCTAAAGTGAGTGCACTTTCTTTGTATTTTAATTTCATCACCAAAAAAGAAAAGTGCAAGGCATAAGACTCACCTTCTAGATATATTTTTCCTCTATTGGTTTTTCCCAAAGCACATCTCATGTTCATTGTGTGGATGATGTGTTTATTACTTAACTTCTTTCTTTTTATTTTCAGTTTTTTTTAGTATTTTTTGTGCTAATCTAGTAATATTAAATCCGAAATCTAAAGAAAAACGATACATATTAAGAGTTTGCACAATATTGTAAGATTTGTTCTGATGAACTATTCCATTGGATTTTCCATAACATTTTACAAATCATATTGAACAAACCAAGTTTCCCTGGGTGTTTTTGGGAAGTTGCAAGATTTAAGAATTAGCATAAGAAATAAGTCTTAAAACCCTAGCCACAACAAATGCATATAGTAAAAATATATGAGATGAGTTGGAGAAGAGATTTTAAAATATGGAAGCACAAGTTGCTAACATCTCTTGCAACATGGCCATGATCATGGAAACTCTAAGGAACAAATTTCTACCTTTTGGAGTGTTCGGTATCTCAACTCAGAAGTTGGCTTGGATGGGAATTTTGGAGATAATGAAGACCTAGAAAAAGACTTAAAAAAACAAAGAAAGAAAGGCCATGTTCTAGTGTCATCACTTCTTCCCAATCTCTATTTAAAGTGGAATCAAAAGTGGACATCAAACCCTACCAAGGTGAGATTGATTTGTTAAGTTGAATCAATGATTGCAATAGCTAGAAGTCCGTTTTAATGTTCATAACATAGGAGAAGAGAAAAATATTTCATTTACCCAACTAAATTTAGAGGGTCATTCCTAATCTTGGTGAAAAATTCAAATGGAGATTGTTAGCAACAATTGTGGTATCGGGGAACAAAGGTACGCAGGTCTGCAGGATTGCGCGATAAGTGCCCAAGCGCATCACACAGAAGAAATCTCTTTGGGGCCCGAGTCAAGCAAGCGAGCCTGATCATGGACATGAGAAGCAACGAAAGAGATCTAGACCGTCCGTCTGGGAAAAGACGCGTGGTGGGAGATCGGCATCACCGGGAAAGTCCCGACTGGGAAGCGCCCATCGGGGAACTTGAAGCCATCAGGATATCGGGGATCTTGGGGACGAGTGATTCGCGCACTTCAAAAATGCGAACCGCGAAACCCCGATGGAGAGTATGGTCAAGGGTATATGGTAGTGGTCACTTGGACCAGGGCCTAGTCAAAGGGATAACACAGAAGGAGCCATCGGGGATCGGAAGATCGCGAGTCCCGTGGACACAAACATCGTGCCATCGTTAACGTCGAAACTCCGATGGAGGGTTTGACTACGGTCACACAGAGGCAGTGGTCATATGGTTCATGTTCTAGTCGGTAGGGGCTAGCTCATAGAGGTAGAGCTCGTCGCAAATCGGGGATTGGAGAGACGAGGAGTTCTCGACAGTGAGAACCGTGAAACCCCGAACCCCAATAGAGAGTCGGGGATGACCACAGTTAGGCATCGAAGTCGTGAGGGTGAAGGAAGGGACCTGTGGATTGGGTTATTCGGTCGGCATATCGGGTATCGGATTTCGAGAAGCTGGCACCCCTTATTTCTTGCACTTTGAAACTCCGAACCTCGAATATTCGATAGCGTCCAGAATCGGGCCCACGGATTTGGCGCCTGGTCATCGAGAAGGAGGCCTGGGGAAGGGGCGTTTATGTTTGTCATTCTGCCTCTCAGACCCCGATGACATGTATCCTCCATTTCATTATCTTGCACTCTTAGCCACCTCCGCCTCAGCTTATTGCCCCCCACCTTGTTCGGTCACCGAATATCCTCTGTTGTCCCCATGTCACCTTCTTGTGCCACATCGTATCTACACCTTTAGCTCCTAAGAGCCCACGCATACCCAGTATCCTATCTGTCATGCCCATCACCTCAGCCTTGTCATCTCCGTCCACATTGGCCAGCCGAGTCCCCCTGCAGAAATCCAGCAAAGCAGCATGTTAACTCCCCAAATAAATCATTGGTTTTATTTGATTAGTAGATGATAGGTTGGTCCCTAAATTTGATTTTTTAAAATTAAATGCAATAAGATTAGAGAGTCTGTTTTTCAAAATAATCCCAAAGACATGTTGGTTTTGGTTCGGTCAAGAAATTGGCAAAACAACAGGATTCG
>JASDQU011403685.1:62427-75540 GCA_032191745.1 Picea mariana
CTTTGTAGGTGGAAAAATTAAAGCTATTAGCTTGTAGGGCCCATTTTAGGGGTAGGTTCCACTTTGATGATTTGGGGCCTAGAAACATTTGGAGCCTATTTGAGGACTTAAACAACCGTTTTTGGGTCATTTGCAAACAAATTTTCTAGCCTCTCAACATTGTTCTACACATTGAGAATTTTTCAACAGTGTGAAAATCACCTCAATCGAACTTCATATGATGCAGTTATTCCTTCTGCAAGTTAACCTATCCTATTGACCACCATGATAGCAAGTGGATTCCATGTCAACTTCCATTATTCACACATGTGGAGCTCATCATGTGTGGATTTTCAAAAATATTCTAGAGGTTCCAAAACCGTAACCCTAATTGGGAGTTAAGGCATGCCAAAACCCTAATTGTAACCCTAAACAACTATTAGGCCATGTTAAATACTAGGCTGCTAATAAAGGAAGGGGTCCCATTCTTATTTTATTTAACATTGTTCCATAGTAGACCAGAGCATTGAGAGTGGGATATTGAAGCAAACAAAGGAAGTAGAAGATCCTCCAATAGCCATATAGGCCATAGTGTCCATAACAACTCTAAAGTGAGTGCACTTTCTTTGTATTTTAATTTCATCACCAAAAAAGAAAAGTGCAAGGCATAAGACTCACCTTCTAGATATATTTTTCCTCTATTGGTTTTTCCCAAAGCACATCTCATGTTCATTGTGTGGATGATGTGTTTATTACTTAACTTCTTTCTTTTTATTTTCAGTTTTTTTTAGTATTTTTTGTGCTAATCTAGTAATATTAAATCCGAAATCTAAAGAAAAACGATACATATTAAGAGTTTGCACAATATTGTAAGATTTGTTCTGATGAACTATTCCATTGGATTTTCCATAACATTTTACAAATCATATTGAACAAACCAAGTTTCCCTGGGTGTTTTTGGGAAGTTGCAAGATTTAAGAATTAGCATAAGAAATAAGTCTTAAAACCCTAGCCACAACAAATGCATATAGTAAAAATATATGAGATGAGTTGGAGAAGAGATTTTAAAATATGGAAGCACAAGTTGCTAACATCTCTTGCAACATGGCCATCATCATGGAAACTCTAGGGAACAAATTTCTACCTTTTGGAGTGTTCGATATCTCAACTCAGAAGTTGGCTTGGATGGGAATTTTGGAGATAATGAAGACCTAGAAAAAGACTTAAAAAAAACAAAGAAAGAAAGGCCATGTTCTAGTGTCATCACTTCTTCCCAATCTCTATTTAAAGTGGAATCAAAAGTGGACATCAAACCCTACCAAGGTGAGATTGATTTGTTAATTTGAATCAATGATTGCAATAGCTAGAAGTCCTTTTTAATGTTCATAAAATAGGAGAAGAGAAAAATATTTCATTTACCCAACTAAATTTAGAGGGTCATTCCTAATCTTGGTGAAAAATTCAAATGGAGATGATTAGACTAGAGGGTGATCCCCCAGTAACTAAGTGGGAAGTGTTTAAAACCCTCATTAAGTCTCAGTTCTACCCTATTTGGTATGAACATAACCAATGTATCTACTGGAATTACTTCGAGGAAAATCAAGGGCAGAGTGCACAAGAATACACCATTGAGTTTAGAAAACAAGCCATTAAGTTGGGTACATCTCCCAAGAACCCAAATGCACTCCTCAAGTATCTGGGAGGTCTACACAGTCATTTAAGGAGGTAGGTGATGCTCTTTAAACTTAGGATAGTTAATGGGGCCAATGTGTAAGCATAATATCTGGAGAATATCGATAAGAATAAAGGAAAACCGAGTGGTTCTAATAAAAAAGATGACCAATATGCTTCCAAGTGTTGTTCCTTGGGTTGTTCTTAGATAGGGAACAATGCCAAGACACCTTATGAGGCTTAGATAAACTTCCCCACATTAGGCCTCAACCTAGCTCTTGGGCCAGGGGGGATAACCCTCAATCTGTCACAAAGATTTGTTGTTCAAAGTCACCTCAGAACAACCTTTAATACACATTCTTAATGTTATATTTATAAGATTAATAAAATAATAAATAGTTGGAGAATTAATGACAGTCAAATAAAGCAAACAGCTCCAAACAAACTATCCTACCAGGGCCTCTCCAATGGGCACCTTTCTCCAACATGCAGAGTCGTAAAAATGAGTTAATGGAAGATGCAAAAGAAGGGTCTCAAATGCTAGTGGGAATAACATGGTATTCCTTGGCATTGAGGAAAACATAAAATCATAAGTAAATCAAGAAGACATGATATATTTAATACTTCTAATAAGAAGAAAGCGTGTGGAAATATTCAAGTGAAGTCAACAATATGCATGAAAACATGTTGATTGTTTCACTTAAATTCCATAGCTTAACAATACTAATGAATCATTGCACGATATTGATTTATGTGTAGGATGTTCTTCAATATGAACATGCAGTAATAAATACTAAACCTATTATAAAGTAGTTAAAGAAACATTCCACTCAGAACCTTGAAAACATTTAAAATAATAATCATAAAGTAGCATGAGAACGTGTCTCCAAATAATTTTGTATTGTTGCACAAAGTTGTGAAAAGATTATAGTCATGGGGAAACAAAAGTCTTTGATTAACAAGAAGAAAAGTACATAAACAAAGAAGAGGGGACATAATTTGCGATGTCAATGGTGAATTCATGGCTAATTTTCTGATTCATTGCAATTGATTTGGCCTCTTGGGATCTCAACACTTAGCCTTTTGTGTTGCCAAAATTTTCTAGTCCCTTTTCTAATTCCTGGAAGTTTCCTTTCATCCTTCTCCCAATGTTGAGTTAAGGTTTCTTTATGTGACTACTTTCCAAAAATAGGAGAAAAGTAGTTAACAAAAGTTTCCACTTATATCTTCTTTTAATTATTTATTACAATGATGGATAATTCTTAAAATAAAAATGGCATTTGTAAATTGTCTTTAGGACTTCTCTCAACTTTTTCAAATATTACTTGTAGCCATCCCTTGAATATTTTCTACTCTTCATGTGAATTTTATGAATTAATATAACCCTTGTTAAAATGCCACTTGTCATCATATCTACATCAAATTCATATCCTTTTATGGACATTTTCTTTAAATGTTAATTACGTTGAATTCAATTTATTAATCCACCACTCAAGTCAAACCACGCTCGATCGTCATCCTTTAAATTCTTTTGTTGAATGAGGCATATATCATGATGCCAACGAATAGCCCAGTTGGAACATGTGCCTTGTTGAATGATGTCCTTAAGGACATGAAGAACGTTGATTCCCATGAACAAATTTCAAGAAATGAGCTTTGAAGAACTAGCTTGAATTCTTTCCCATCCATGGAATTCAATCTCATAATTCTCCTTTGTCTCTTGTCAATAATTTGCAACATAGCACGGAACAAATTCAAACATTAATGTGAATGCTTTGCAAACATAATAAATTTCTTCATATCTTTGTAACATAATTCGCAGAGGAAAAATGGGTTCCGACGGGCATCCCAGTGAACTCAGGCAGAGGATGGAAGAATGCAAGTGCAAACAACCTTCTCGTGAGGGTTTCCTTCCCTGTGCGTGGGTAAGAAAATGCAGATGCAGAGGCAAAATGGTTTAGACGCCCCAGACCCCAGTGAACTCAGGTGAAGGATGACGAATGCATAACGACGCATCTCTGAAAACCAGAAAGGGAAGCTGACTTGTGTGATTCGGGAACCTAGTCTACCCACACCTGCAGAGCCGAGTTCATACCTTAACTGTTTTTGGGTGGTTTCTTTTTGTTGTCTTAGCCGTGTGGTGTCATAACTGTGGGTTGTTGCGGCCACGCAGTTCCTGGATTGAGTGTGGCTTGCTGCCTTCTATTTTCCTGAGTTGTATTGACCAATGGTTGTTGTCCTTACCTTGTTGGAACTGAGTTGAAAGTGGATGAAGAAGTGGGTTTCTAGGCCCGTGGTTGAAGAGGCAGGTTGTCAGGCTTGTGAGCAACTCTCCTAGGTGAGAGAATTTGTTGGGAAGTGGTTTTCTCCCAGAGAGAGTCCAACACTAGCTACGAAGATCTGAGGATTCTTGATCCGGCTTGTTGCAAATACCCTGAGAGGGAGGTGAGGCAACCGATGGATTGTGTGATAGTGAAGGTGTATACTCCCGGGTGGAACAAGCATGTGGGGAATGAGAGTCTATGAGTAGTGGGCATATGAAGGCTCCTAGAGAGAATCCTTCCACTTGCTCTGTGCAGTTTCCTGTAACCTCAGCCTAGTCTAGGATTCCATTGCCTTGGGTGAAGCTTAGTCCCAGCTCAGGGGTGACTCATTGCTGAGCGTGATGACCAGCGTGGTCTATGGCTGGGAGGTTCGTGGAAGGTCTGCACGCAGTTGGTGGTCTTCTAATAAAACATAAGTATCTCTTTTATGTTCATTTACATGTTGTGTAATGGTACATATGTTGTAATTGATGAGTATTGCATGTGTATGTTGTATATGTTGCATGTGTAGGCTTACTGTTATTTCAACATTATTATGTTATATATATGTAGAATAGTCATTCTATGTTTATATGGATGTGTATGTTTTTCCACAAGTATCTATGTGTGGCATAGCCTAGTAGTTTAAGGCTGGAGCTGTCACAGATTAGAGCAGTAAAAGACAACTTTAAGGTTGTGTTGGTAGCATTACCCAACCCATGATGGTCAAGGATGTTACAAATTGCTATGATACCAATTTGTAACATCCCCAGCCACCAACAGGCTGAGAAATGCCACTACTCAGATGCTTTACTTAGCTCTGATACCAATTTGTAATGTCCCCGTCCAACAACACCACTACCGGGCAATGCTGCTGCGAAACATACCCTGACTTTTACAAACTAACTCAAATAACACTACCCAAACAACCTGGCCATCCACGGGCCAGGTAACACCACCATGCGAAATCATACACATATAAATATATAACATCCATTTTAATCGAAATAAAACACATAATACATAGTTACTGCTACCATACAGATTCAAATGTAATAGACAATAATTCATATACACAACGAATACATGATAACATTCAAGCATCACAGCCATGCATAACATAAAATTAAGCACATAAATGATACTTATCTTTCAACTGGAATAACACCACCAACTACGTGCAGACTTTCCACAAACCTCCCAGCCATAGATCACATTGCTCATCACGCTCAGCAGTGGGTCACCCCCGAGCTGGGACTAAGCTCCACCCAGGGCAAAGGAATCTTAGAATAGGATGAGGTTACATGAAACTGCACAGAGCAAGTGGAAGGATTCTCTCCAGGAGCCTTCTTACGCCCACTACTCACGGACTCTCATTCCCCACATGCCTGTTCCACCCGGGAGTATACACCTTCATTGTAACACATTCCATCAGCTGCTTCACCTCACTCTCAGGGTATCGACAATAGGCCGGATCAGGAATCCTCAAAGCTCCTTAGCTGGTGCTGGACTCTCTTTGGGAGAAAACCACTTCCCAACAAAATCTCTCACCTGGGAGAGTTGCTCACATGCCTGACAACCTACCTCTTCAACCACGAGCTTGAAAAACCACTTCTTCAACCACTTTTGACTGAGTTCCAACAAGGTAAGGACAACAACCACTGGTCAATACAACTCAGAAAAACAAAAGGCAACAAACCACACTCAGTCCAGGAACTGTGTGGCCGCAACAACCCACAGTTATGACACCACACAATTCAAACAATAGAAAGCAACCACCCAAAAATGGTTAAGGTACGAACTAGGCTCTGCAGGTGCGGGTAGACTGGGTTCCTGAATCACATAGGTCAACTTCCCTTTCTAGTTTTCATAGATGCGTCATTATGTAGAGGTCAGACGCAGAGGCAAAATGGGTTCCGACGGGCATCCCAATGAACTCAAGCGGAGGATGGAAGAATGCAAGAGCGAACAACCTTCCCGTGAGGGTTTCCTTCCCTGTGCGCGGGTAAGCAAATGTGGCCACAGAGGAAAAACAATTCAGATGCCCCAGATCCCAACAAACTCAGGCGGAGGATGACGAATGAGGGGCGAACCCCCAACATGACTGACTTCTGCAACTTTAAATGCATGTGCCCAGGTCGACACCTTTCTTCCTGAAGATGCATGCACTTCACTTAGCATTTGTTCCCTTTCCCAGGAACTTAAGATAAAACACTCAACACTCAGCATGTCCACTTTAGCCTTCAGGAATTAATAATAAATATTATTCCTTTAGAGGTAAGCCCCCTATATTAGCTCTTGGCCCAAACACTTAGGCTCCTCCCTTACCCAACCTTGTGGAAGCTTAGTCCCCCATCACTCTTTCTTCATGGTTGGTCTACACGCAACGATGTTTTTATTTTATTAATGATTTTGCATAATTACATATACAAAACATGCTCCTGGCCTTAACATCCTAGGCTCTTTGGCCTAATCGTCACATAAGCCTCCTATCTTATTATAACACTCGGCTCACCAGCCTACAAACATAATTACAATTCATAATATAACTAGGGAACATCCTTGGGGTATTACAATCCCCTCCCCTTATTTTTGCATTGTCCTCAGTGCAACTCTTTACACAACATCAGCAAGATTTCCCAAAATTTTCAAAAAGATGCGGGTATTCTTCCCGCATAGCATATTCATGCTTCCATGTCGCATCGTCGGGACCGTACTTGGTCCACTGGACCTTTACAAGTCATATGGCTCGATTCTGGAGTTGTTTTCTCTTTCGGGTCCAGTATGCGCACAAGATGTACTTGCAAGACGTCTTCTTTGTCCACCTGAATCACATTCCAATCAATAACATGATTAGCATCATGTATAAATTTCTTAAGCAATGAAACATGAAACACATTATGTACAGTCATGGATGCAGGTAATGCAATGCATATATATGTATATACACACAATTCTAATAACATTATAACCTTTATACAAGATACACAACATACAATAAATAGAGAATTGATACTTATCTTTTGATTGAGAAGCCCTCCATATCAACATGGTCTAGACCAAGGTACCAAACCCCAACAACACTCCAACCAATAGTCTCTCTTCCCCACATGCTTTTCCCACCCCAGGAGTGTGTACCTTCACTGTCACACGGTCCATCCACTGTTACAACTCCCTTTCCTTGGGCTTCGACAACAGGCCGACTTAGGAAGTCTCAAAGCATCGTGGCTCTCGGAGTTCCAACTACCCTCAAAGGTCTCCAAGTACCCTCCAGGCCTCATATCGGGGAACCTATCCCCACACTTCTCCCTCCATGGCTCCAACCTTCTCCAAGGCAACCCAAGGAGAAGTGTACACACACTCAGATCCACCGGGGATCCACAGGGTAAGATCTGTTGTCTCCAATCAACATCTTCCCTGAGCTACTCTTTGTAGTCAACATTCCAACTTTAATCAACATCATCTCATCTGCATCACCCACATGCATTTATCATGATAAAACATAAAATAACTCATTTAGGAACTCCAACTAGTTCAAAAGGTAATTCAACTTTTCCCCCAAAACATGAAATTCTATTTCATAATTCATCTTGGTTGTTGCCATATTATGAATGCATCCATCCTTGTGGTTTTCCACAGGCACCAAACTGCATACCATTTTTCCTGTAATGCTTCATCTTGCATACAACCAACAAATTGTCAGTATTTGTTGTACATCATAATTCAATCGCAATATGTACAAAATCTTATGCAGTGATCTTAGAATTTCTTGCACCTAGCAATTCAATCACAATTACCCAACAATTTAATAAACTAGAACGACTCGTCATTCTATGCATATGCATGTTCACAGTAATATATGTAAGTTCATTACTTCTTTTTCTAAACAAGAAAATTTCATGTAGTCAATGCTTATGTGACTACTTGACTTGCAAATTTCCCGCTGCAATGTCTAGCAACTCCTGAAATGTCCTCAACTTCATGAGTTCACAACATTTCAGTTGTTAGTAACAATTATTTCCATGCAATAATATATATGCATGTACTTACAAAACTCATTCAACTATTGCTTTTAATATACAGTTCTATCACTTACTATGCATGAGTGCAATTCACAATGCATACTTATTCAGTGCACCTTGCATTGAATTACATAATGCTCTTCATCTCAGTCATGTATCTCACCATCCATAAGTTGGAATTCTGGCCAATGTGTTGACACATTCTCCACACACTTCCTATTGTCTTCCCAATTAATTGGATGCCTTCCTTTTCGACCCGAACACTACACCAAGAATATAATTATGTGGTGTTCCTTAGTGTTAGTAAAAAGGTTGCAGTCCAAATTTTATTTAAAGGTAGGAAGCTTTTAGTACCTGTGTGTCTCATAACCTTTCCATATCCAACCATGTCCTAGTCTCATACATGACCAACTTACCAGCATTCATTGTTATATAAGGAGTATGTCTCATGAATTAACCTGGTTATGATCCCATAACCAATCATAACATAATATGCAATTGACATTTTATCTAAGTGCATTCTAGCATCAACAACACTTACACACTCTAGGACCTCGACCATTACATATCAATTTAAGTACTGAAAATTAATTGAGGGAACCCTTACCTCAATCCCCTTCAACATGTATGCATCAACAGAAACTAAATGCATACCTGCCTGGTTGTTACCAACCTACTTGTTGTCGTCTGACCTACTGATATTTGTAGAAGCTCACAGACTCCCCCCTTCATCATTTTGATCACCATTCCTTCCATCCTCATGGGTCTTCACCTCAATGGAAATTATAAGCAACAACAACATCCACATATTTAACCCTGTTGTATCATTTTTCCTGAATACGTAATCCATCCTTTAGTCATACTCAAACATTATTTCATAATAACAGACTATTCTAAGTTCACCAGCATGTTATATGCATATCCAAGCATGTACATATGCAAAATTACACATCCATATGCACCAAGTATTTACTGTCAGCATGCCTACTAATGCATATGCAATTTAACTTCATTTTATGCTTCATGCACCCTAGTGCATTTCTGTTTCAATTCACTTATTTATTTATCTATTTCTGTTGTAGTTGGTTGTCCTTGAATTCCTTTAGATCCTTGATGCCTTGTGTGCTCCCATTCTTCTCATCTTCACTATGGTTCCCTGGTTCTGAACACTTTTCCAACCACGTTCCACTTGGCCATTCTTTCCCACTTAGTACCATTCCCCAATGGAAATCCATTTTCATTCAGTGCCACTTTTGAAGTGAGAGAGCATTCCAATTCCTCTGCATTGGCATCTTTCTTCCAATGTGAACTCTGATTTAATCTTTTAGACAATAGATAAGTCATATCTAACAAATCCTTCCCTGGAACTCCTATGCTTGACACATAGAGATTATCCACACACCACCTCTTAAGCTCTTTGTTTCCTTCCACATCAAGCTTGCAATTGTCTACACATCTCTACTTTCAAGGCTATGGAGCCTTACTTTTCCTTTCTATGCCCATTAATGACATTATTCACCTGCTAGCTTCATGTCCCATGTGAGGATTCTTTATTTTGTAGTACCTCATCCAACTTTTGTAAGCAAAGTCATGCCTCCATGACCCTAACATCTGATCCTATTCTTGAATTGATCTGGTTATATCTCTAATCTTGATAAACCTACAAGCAACCATCTTTTTAGAACTATACATATCTTACAAAAATTGTCAATTAAATTTGCAGGTACCTTTTCATGTAAGTGATAATATTATTCTTTAATTAATATCATTTTTCATTTTTATATGAATTGACTCTTTTTTTTAATCATGACTGTGTGTTGGTTCTTTTGTCTTCATGAGTTGATCACATACATGGATCGACTCATTATATCGTACTCATGCTTCTGTTGTGTTCTCAATTCACAAATAGATCATATTTTGATCATTTATCAATTCTCTGTACTATTCTAGTGTTAAATCTATGTTGAATTAAATCTTTATGAGGCGCTTCCTTCAAACCATTTACATATGACCATATGCGCAAAACCACGAGCTTATTGATTTGAGCGTTGCCTCTTCTTTTCCCTTTGTTTATTTATTCCATACGATCGCAGGTGGTGACCAGGCACTAAGCTAAGAAGTGCTTGATCACTTATCAAAATCAATGGTCACGTCTTAATGTCAATATGAGCTAGATGATTCTCATTTACTTCGGAACTTTGACTATTTGTGGCTCCTGAATTCTGGAGTAGCAATTCCTCCGATTTGATTACCCACCGAATGAGTCATAAAGAAGTGATGACTACTTGTTGTTGGTTAACACATCCACTTACGCTATCCTTCCACTATACTTGATCATTGGTTGGGAAATCTCTGGAAGTAGATCAATGGTTAACATTGACTTCAGACTTTGACGCTTCGCAACTTTGGAACCTTCAACCAAGACCAGATCAATGACTCTCGTCCTCTTTCACGATCAACGATTGAGATCCAATTTGGGGCTCCGGCCTTCAGAGGTCTCAAATTTCCCCACTTGCTTCCTCCCATAACGCTTTTACCCGGAGTTCACGATCTGTCGCCACACACCCTTCTGGATCTACGGTCCAGATTCACTTCGGGTCTCCGACTCTCCAGGCTTCATGAGTTTCAACTCTCAACTGAAACTCTCAAAGTGTTTTTCCCGAAAAATCTGATCTATTGACACGTACCCCTCCTGGCGATCAACGACCATGACCTACTTCGGTGATTTCAAACTCTCCTTGACCACAAGCTCTCGCTCAGGGGTTGTGGATCTTGCGCCTCTTGTCCCTCTTGGCGATGAATGGTCCCTAACTCGCTTCGGGACTTTGCAAACATAATAAATTTTTTCATATCTTTGTAACATAATTTCATCAAATGTGCATGTGTAATAGAATGAACTTTGGATCTTTAGTTTGAAAGGTTAGAATCCACCAAATTGCATGTGTAATAGAATGAACTTTGGATATTTAGTTTGAAAGGTTAGAATCCACCAATTATTCAAACCATAAGAATAAATATCCACCAACAAATCCCTTTGTAATTTACATGAAAGCAAAAGGATTTTCTTTGGATTATTTTTTTTTCTCATTGCTCCGTCTCTTTATACTTTTAACCTATGTGAATCATTCCATAATCAAGGTGTTGTTGTTTTCAATACCAAAACCTAATTTACATGAAAGCAGGATTTTCTTTGGATTTCTTTTTTTTCTCATTGCTCCGTCTCTTTATACTTTTTAACCTATGTGAATCATTCCATAATCAAGGTGTTGTTGTTTTCAATACCAAAACCTACAATGTAACTTTACTGTGTAACACATTGAACAATTTAGCAAGACAAACACATCACACTAAATGAAATAAAAATAAAAGACAAGCCTATTTTTCTGGTTATGTTACCCTTAGAAAAGGTATGTCCAAAACCCCATTCAATGTCCATCTTCATATTGTCGAGGGAAGCTTAAACTTGATCTTTTCTTATAGAAGAAGGGCTCTTTGATTACCTGAGCAAACATCATACTTCTTTTTTGGACAAACCCAATAGTCCTAATTTGTAGCCTCCATATATGGAATACCATGTGAGCTTTCTAGTCTAGGACATATTTCTCACTGATTTGATGAACCAAACTATTATTTAATGCATTCTAGAGGATTGTATGAATGAGGCAGAAATAATGTCTAAAATGTATGCTCCAGTCAAGGAAAGGATCTTGTCAACTCATAAGTTGTGAAACTACCATCTTATCTTGCATGGAAAGCAACAATCAAAATTTGTTTTGAAGAAATTGGTTTCCCAACAATATCTTGGAGCAATTGTGCCAACGTTAATGCAGCCTGTAAGCCTATGGAAGAGCATTCTAATATGGGCCAAACCTGATCTCAGGTTAAGAAAGGCCAAGAACCATAAGAAAGATGACGATGCCAGAAATTCAAGTCACATGGATAACCATTTTAAATCTGTTTCCCTTCTATAAACATAGGTGTTGTCTTCATAAAGAACAACTCTATCATTATTCCTCCCAACAACACCATTGCTTGAATAGAGGCGTGCAAGAAATCGCTCCATGTCTGGCAGCTCGGTAATAGATAGGGATCCTTCAACATCTTGGAACTCCAAAAATCATCTATCAATATAGCATAACTCATGAATTCCTTTAGTGCAAGTATCTCTTTTCATGGCTAACGATACAAATTCTAATATGGAAACGCTCACAATCTTCAAAACACTAGTTGCCACTTCTCCAAAATTGAATGAAATCACAAGTTCTATCTTTTGAGAATTTAATTAAGGATTTACTCCTACTGCTTCTAAACTTTTCTGGATTGATTGGTGCTCATAGATTTTAAAGATTAGGTTTTTGAAACCCTAAAATACTACAAGCATACTCTACAAGAGGAACTCGTTTGGCATTGTCTATAAGTTGAGCAATGGCATGGGTGATGGAAGTTCCAATGCTGCCATCATGTGAGGCGATTTCTAGTGGGAACATCAATGTAAGCAAGTTCTTTTTATCTCAAGAAAATCCCCTATCCATAGATACCTAGTGCTCATAAACTCAACTATGAGTCCCCTCAATGACACCTTTCTTCATAACTCCATAAGCTATAGTTTCATTCAATTTTGGAGTTTGTATAACTAATCTTTATCATGGTTATGTGACAACATATATGTGTATATGAGTAGGAGGATAATACATCTATCCTTAAATTTAAAACCCCAATGCATTTATTAATTATCTCACCATTAGATGGAGGACTGTTATGAATTCAAACTTGAAAGTGTAAGGGATTTATCGTCATGGAGTAAGCTAACTAGGGAGAAATCTTCCATCCCGAGTTCCGCTTTTCATGTTAAAAAATGGGCCTGAATCCGGCCAAATTTTCAGGGGTAGTCTGAGTTTTGCATGGATCAATGTTCCATGCATTTTAGAATCTTAGGGGTTATACACCATTTTAAACCAACCCAAATGCTCAAAAAATCGATCAGAGTTTTGGATTGGCCAAAAATTTAAAAACAGACTGTAGGAAAACCTGTCGAAAAAGTAACTCAGGAGAGAAGATTGCTCTCGAGTTAGCCCACTCCTTATCGTCATTATAGGCACCCAAAAAATCGATCAGATCTAGAAACTCTTTGATGGACT
>JASDQU011403686.1:0-28771 GCA_032191745.1 Picea mariana
TCATGTTCCACACATTATGGAAAGAAATTTTTCTTCGTGTTTTTGAAGAAAATATAACAATGTGTTTCATTTGTCACAAAGATAGGAATTTTGAACTCATTTGATTTATTACATAGAAACAAACTTAGAATCATACTTGTTTTAAAAAGATTGATAAAAAATCATCTTTAACTTTATAGATGATGATTTTTACTTGTTCTAAATAAGTCTCCTACCCACACAAAACTTTCATTAAATTCCACATAGACAAACACATATAAAACTTTTATTAAAACCCGTTATTAAAAAGAATAAATTCCACACACTCATTAAACCATATTTTCTAATCCTTAAAATAAATATATGTCTTATAACACTCTTTGTATAATATAACTAATTATATATATTCATAATAACTAATAATATAGTTAATTATTATTATTATTTAATAATCATTAATTATTAATTATTAATGTATCACGTATAATAACAACCAAGTATTGAAAATACTTTATTGATAATATTTGTAATGTCTATAATTTTTACTATTAATTACTATTAATAAAGTATTAATAATAGTTTATTAATAAATTATTGATATGTATTAATGATTATTAATAAAGTAGTATTAATAATATTAATAGTTATTATTATTATTATTAACTAATAATAATAATTAAAAGCCCTTTATATTAATAATAACTATATTAATCATTCTTAATAATTCTAACAATCCTAATAACACTAACCTTAATAACCCAAACCCTAATTACTATTCACCTTAATATATTATTAATACATTATTACTAACATAATTCAGCATTAATATCATTTAATAATTATTATATGAAGGACATGTGTATACTAATCCTAATAACCATTAACCATAATATAATATTAATATAGTATTGCTAACTATAAAGCATTAATATTAATTAATAAACATTATATAAAAGACATGTATACTCTTAAAAGAAAACTCTTAAAAGAACTCTTTTATAATATAATTAATTACTTATATTATTAATAACCAATAATAAAGTTAATTATTTTTTTATTATTATTTAATATTTATAAATATATTATATATAATAACATTAAAGTATTAATAATATTTTATTAATAAGATTAAAGTTAAATCTACTTTTTAATATATAAAAAATTTAATTATTATCAAAATATTTATATTTATATAATATGAATTCTTTTAGTTAAATATTATATTTATAACATTTAATTTAAAAACTTATCTATAGAAAACCCGTAACCCTTAAAAAAAAACTAAATATATTTACATTCTATTTCCAGATCTGAGATTTGGAAAAATAATAACCCATGTGTACATTATAAGTATGAAATTCGGAGCTCCACATCTGGAGAACAACCCATAAGAAATGCATGCTCGTTTATGGAGTAAGACACCCACAAGTTTCAGTTCAGAATAGGGTTGTTAAGCCTAGATTGTTTGGACCCATATTAAAAACAAACAAACAAATAAAAAAAAAGCATTAGTACCCTATTCGATTTTTAGAATAAATTCTAGAATATAAAGAAAATAAGCAATGGAGACCAACATAATCGAAAATGATGGTTACCCGTATGGGAATAACCTCAGGTTTACCTCATTCAATAAAAAAAAACGAGTACGATTAGACTCAACCAGAGCTGTAAAATATATTGTAACAGAAATAGGTTTCTCTTCTTCGGATGAAAAAATATTTTACATTGTGGCGAACCTTCGATGAAAGAATATTTCTACTCAACGAAACTCTTACAGAGTAACCCTCTTCGCAGAGAAAAACAGTTACCATTAGAGTAACACCTTATAATTTTATATATTAAATTTATATAAAAATTTTAAAATATAATTAAAATTTGTTTACTCATATTAAAGAATATATATTAAAATTTAATTCAACGCTAATAATCCAAAAAGTTCGAAAGCCTTTTTAACATAACCTAACATCATGTAAAGTCTAAAGCCTGAAGTCCTTTTAATAGAACGCATAAGGCATAACAGGAACACCGACCTCCAAATCAACTTAATTATGAAAATATTGAAGGTGCCTTCCGGTGCGGATTTAAGATCCCCAAGGCACATGTAACACATTCTCTTTTATTTAGATGCACAGACACTAATTGGCTTAATTTGCGTAAGCAGTAAAAAAAATGCCCTGCTTAGTATTAAAAAAAATAAAAAAACTATGTAAAAATTCAAGCCTAAAAAGATATCTGGGCACAATAAAATCAACAACAAATATACAGCCTTCTGCATTGATTGCTGCGGCAGACGGTTATAGTACTCATTCAATGACGGTTATAGTACTCATTCAATTACATGGGTATTTTATGGTTATAGTTTCTCACTGAAGTTGCTGCAACAACGATACCAACTACATTAAAACCTTCATAAATATCATATAAAATGTAAAATAAAAATAATTCTCTGTCCCCAGAATTTGTTAAGGCCAGTCGTACAAATTCTAATTTTATTCAATGGCCACCGACAGTCGGTCATGCGAGACAACTTTCATTGGGTTGCGATGTCTGGTAGACAACCATGAAGTTTTCCATTCTCCATCCCCAACAGGAAGTACGTGAGACTTTCAAAGGAGGCCACTGGTTTATTCGTACACAGACCGTAGTTAAGGACTTCTCTTCATGATTTTCACGTACTTGAGGCGCAGGCAACTTTGCGAAATTCCAGCAGCATTCGTGACCTCCCCAAAGTGGGCCATCTGGATCTGCAGAGACATAGCCATCCCTGTGGAAATATCTCTTCATCAGAGGAAGCCCACGCCAATATGGATCAGAGTTCACCCAGTAGCTCCCCGCTTCCCGCAATATTCATTTCAGAAATTATAATTCTCAATAAGCTTACAAATAAAAATCCAATCAATGAATCTGATAAATACATTCTCAATCCAAACTGTTAAAACCTTAAAATCTAAATTTCAAAAACCTAAAATTTAAATTTCAAAACATTATTACTTGCAATATGAGGTTGAAACCTAAAATTTAAATTTCAAAACATTATTACTTGCAGTATGAGGTTGAAGCAACAAATAAACCTGAGCGAGTTCATATAAGAAGTCAGTAATAAACCTGAGCGACTTCATATAAGAATTCAGTATTTAAATAACCTAACCATTCATCCTCGGCCCTGGGAAAAATTTAAAAAGCCACCCAAACCTCTCATCCAGCATAACTATGCCTCCTGTGTGATTCAGGTGTGAGAGAGCATGGCCAATCTTATCGGTAGAATTAATCCATTCTAAATACTTGAAATGTGTTAATGAGGCATTTGCATTAGGTTAATTGAAAGGCACGCTAAAAGTAGCATCCATCATTACCACACAGACGCGCCTTGAAACATTTCACATACCATTTCATTTTAGGACCCTTCATATCCTTCACGCAGTACGAGAGTGAAATGTAACCACAGGATCATTAGGACCCTTTATATCCTTCACGCAGTGCAGTGAAATGTAACCACATGATCATTCACATCCACGCGGACATAAGCATCCGCCCTGGTAAAAAAATGACGGCGCACCTGAAACGCTTCACATCCAACTCTTCACCTTCATAAAATCGTGTTTACTGTTAATCCGAGATAAATAATGAATGTGGAAACTAAGCATTTTTTACATATTAATCCTTCTTAATCAATTAAACGTGGCAATCAATGGTTGGGGTAGTAATTACTTAATCATATTAAGTAAATGTGAAAAAGTAAACAAGGAAAATGTACACTTTCATAAATGCAAGGAAGTTATGAAATTAAAATATGCTAGCATCTTTGATTCTTAACCCTAAGATTAGAATTTGTAATTGAAAAGTTGATTAATTCATCAATTCCAATAAGGGGACGCCTATCAGCATAATTAAAATTAGCATGCACTCTTTATTTTTATTTATAAAATAGATAACATATTTAGGCCTAAAAATGGCGAGTTTCATGGCAGAATTGAAGTGGCAGTCTTTTTTTATAGTTGGCGAGTTTCGTGGCAGAATTGTTGTGAATAATTGAAGTGAAGTGGCAGTCTTTTTATAGTTGGCGAGTTTCGTAACAGAATTGAAGTGAAGTGGCAGTCTTTTTATAGTTGGCGAGTTTCGTAGCAGAATTGAAGTGAAGTGGCAGTCTTTTTATAGTTGTCAACATGCTGTGTATAACATGCGTTTTTACAGCAGTAAACCCATAGTCAGTTCATTTAAATTTGCATTTTACAGTGTTAAAGCATTCACAGGTGGTAATAATGTATACACAGCTCCATGCAATATTTCATACTTAGGGTAGTTATTGATCACCATTTTAGAATACATGATATATCTAATCACAATATTCTTAGTAGGTTTATGATTTTGTACTATAATTTATATTTATAAACTTATATAACTAGCATAGCCATAAATTTGTAGCTAGTAAACGCCTAAAGGACTGCTTGCAAAAAGAGAAACGTCCCAGAGGTGGACGGAAGGAGTTCGAAGGAGTTGGGTGGAAGGAGGCAGTGTGTCCGTAATGTAGCCTGTGAAGGCCAAAGGTTTAGGTTGGCCTAGAAAATAAACCCTAATCACTCATAAGTGGCAATCAGCTAGCCACCATAGTAAATTTTAAATATGATTAAGTAAAAGTAAAAAAATATAAACATGTAAACTGATGTATTTATAATAGTGAGGAAGTTAGTGGTTGAAATCACAACCATTGATTTACTGGGATTACTAAGAATATTCCATCAATATTTAATCTTGTCCATACAAAACTGATTAAGCACTAAAAACCTATTAAATGTGGCCATGGTGAATAGGTGTACGCCTTGCATAATAAAGGATTACATTAATATTGATCAAGTTTTATATAGGGGTTGTTGGTGTTTGTTATAGACTTTACTCCATTATTTTGATTTGCAAACTTGCAATCTACCTTTATATGAGTTTGCAACTAAAGCACAATTTTGTTGAAATGTCCTATATTTTTGAATAAAGCATAGTTTTATTGAAGGAAACCCATGACCCCTTGCTATTGCACTCCAAAATAGTGGTGGACATATTGTAGAGCATGATAATAACAAGAAAGAAATTTAAAGCTTTCCTTATCAACTATAATAGGGTTACAAACTGATAGAGACAAAAACTAAACTAAGCAACAAAGCTAGTTATAATAGGGTGGCGCACTATGCAATGGATATCGTTTCATATCTCACGATGGTTTGGCATTAAATATGCATTGGTTATATTATTTGATTATTGGTGATTATGATGCTTATTGGGCTATATCGTACTTCAAATTGAATGGGGTCAGGTGATGGAAGCGATGCGCATTTACTGCACGTCACTTCATATTTTCCCTATCGCCCGTCACCCTAGCATTGCTCCATTGTTGCAATTTCTCTCTGTTGGTTGTGAAGCTCCATGTTTTCAGGTTTTTCAAAGGGAGGTTAGACCAACTCGCCATTTCAGCTTTTTTCCCACAGGTATGATTCTTTTCTCTCCATCCATGACGTATTCTTTGTTGTATGAATCAAATTATGGCTCAATGATGCTTGGATTCTATGTGTTCTTGAGAATTTCAACTTTGTATAAATGTGGTGTTATGGTTCTTTGTTATGACTATAAAATGTTTGGGATTGCAAGCAATGAAATGGGTATTTTAAGGTTTCGCATTGGATGTTTTCTCAGTTAGTTTAGTTTCATGATGGGTCTCTGTGGAATAATAAGTGAACATTGGTGTAATATGGCTCTATGTTGACAATTGAGAGTTTTGTTTTGTGGATCACTTTCGGTTAACTCGTTTCCTCACAGTCATGGTGGTAACCCTTTCCCAACCACAAAGAAATTGCCAATAATTTTTGTGTTCTTTTTTTCAAATCCTGAGTTGTGGTTGATGGCTTGTTCTTACTTTCTTTTCACTAAAGTGTCCCAAGATCCAGTCTTGGTTGGCCCCTAACGTTAATAAAAGTATGTGTGTTTGTGGATTGATACAAGTTGTATCTTGGTGTTCTGTCAAAAGGAAGTGTATGTCCTCATTGTTGTTGCTTTCAAGTTGTTCAGCTCTTAAGGGTTGGAAAAAGATGTTATACTTCTGTATTTTTTTATAAACACCACTATTAAGTTAACCCTCGTCTCTTCTCTGCAAGTTTAGATGCACCTGTGTGCACTGGGTTATTTACCTTACCTGTCTTTGGTTAACTATTTGTTCCATCCAGGACTTGGAGTAATAAGTTGAGGGATTGTGTGGCTTGTTGTTGTGCATTTCAAAATTGTTTTTGGGCCCGTGGTTGTAAATTGATGGTGTAATAGATATAAGGCTCAAAAGATCGTCAACCACCTCTGTGTTTTTTTAAAAGATGAGCAGACTCTTATTGCCTCGCATTTGAATTTTACAAAACCTGATTTGGAATCTAATTGTCTTTGCTCTCCTCAAGCACCTTCTAGGGTTGTCAAGAATTGGTTATCAGTTAAATGGTTATGGAAGTCTTTTAAAGACGCTTGCTCTCTCGTCAAGTCTCTATCTGATCCTTGTATGATAAATGTTTTTGAACAGATAAGAATGGAAACGAACGGTTGCATACAGTCAAGGGATATCTTCATATTCGTTATGGTTTCACTCACTCTGGTCTTGATTTCATATGAAAAACACCTGTGTGAATTTTATCAACCTCGATCAGGGTTCTGACAAGTTTAAAAGATGTCTGTGTGTCACTTTGGTTCTGTTGGCTTCATATATTATAGTGGAATCATCGTACATACTACCAATTAGTTAAAAGGAATTTATACCCACATATATAAGGCTCAGGGATTATGTTTGGGTTGACTGTTGTTTCATTTCAAGATTTTGTCGATTGATATGATGCAGACCTGTGTATAATCAAGCATGTTTTGAAGTCTGTTCACGTTTGGAAATAGACCTATGTATATTTCAATTGTGCATGATTGTTGATTGGTAAATAGTGGATGTTGATTGTTAGCATGGTGCATTATGGATTATCAGGGATATATGTTGAGGATATTATTGTGCATATCTTGATTATTTAAAAAAATAAAAAATAAAAAATAAAATGAAGGGATCAACGTTTTGTTAAACAATATTGTTGAATGGAAAAAGTTTTTTATAAGTGATGATTGCACAGACTGTTATGAATTGAGGAATTTTGGGAAATTTAATTATTGAACAACAAGCAATTTTGTATACAATCGAGGAACAATGAATGTTGGTGCTTTTTGGATTGATTTTAATACAGATTTATGATTGTTGATTATTTAATTTGTTTTATAAACAATATTCATTGAATCCCCTTTCATTTTCTCACTTTTTCACTCAGCACGAATCTCCTCACAATCCTAGATTCATTTTGCATGCTCTGTTCTTTAAATTAAATTAAAAAACTTTCTATTACAACAATTAAGAAATAACACATAGATGGATCACAACTGATATGATTTTGTTATTGTTGCACAGTCATTTTTTTAATGAATTGTTGAGCAGTAATCATGTTCTTAATCCCTTTCATTTTATCACTTTCCCTCTCAATACAACCCCCTCAAATATCCCAGAACCCTTATTCATCCCCTTCTCATTGGCAATTATTAAATGAATTTTATGGATTTGATTGCATGGGTCTGATGTGATTGTTGAGGCTAACTTTGTTTCATATTAAGAGATTTCATGTGTGGTTTGTTTAAGAAGCTAGTTGCTAATAAACATTGCATACATGATGATCTTCTTCAGTAGAGGGAGCCATGGCCGAAATAACGGGGGTAGAGGGAATTGGAAGAGAGGGCCTAGAAGGCCAATATTCTCGATATATTTTGATGTAGATCCACAAGATTTAAAACATCTCTTCCAAGCTAGGTTTTTCATTTGGATTGGACAAGGGGTAGTCCAACCTAGACCAGAAAGGCCTTCCTTCCAGCCCAAACATGTCCCTGGTATCCCTATACCCCCTCATGTTTAATTGCAACCTGAAGTTCCCGAGAACGACGAATGGCATGATCTTGTTCACTGAGTTGTCTCCCAACATTGTGGCTTGCCAAATTTGTCTCTACCTGCTCCTCCTCCACCTGTTAACCCAAATGTCCAAATTTCCCCTGCACACTCACCTGTACAGTCTTCCCACACAAGAAAAGGACTCAGAACCGAAGCCTACCACATGCATGACAAAGGAAAATTTGATGTTTCCCCCTCCTCTCCCTCAAGTGTTCAACCAAATCTATTTCATCCTACATGCACTTGAGAGATGGTTGTTTTCATGTTATCAGTGAGTTCAAGCCTCAAGGATCCACACAACCTAAGGCTAATTCATGAAATTCAAAGGGAGATAGTAGCAACAAAGGGAAAATTGCCTCCCAAAGTGGAAAATATGGTTTTGAGTACATTTTATTATTGATTTATTGAGAACAGTTGAGTGTTGAAGTTTTGGACAACATACTATTTTTGGATATTTTGGATATTATATGTTTGGATATGATTTAAAATATCATTAATATTTAATTTTCAAATTATGAGAATGATTATGGGAGCGACAAGGAGGCATGTATTTGATTGATTGACTAGTTAGGTTTACTTTTGTTAAGAAACTAAAGGGAGTCACAAGGGGTCCCACCTACTAGTTATTATTTATTAAAAGACCCTTATTATTATTATTATTATATTAATTCTTCCCCTAACTAAAGGTTAGTTGATTTTTAGCTAACTTAACTAAAAGAAGTAGTTGAACTAATTAAACTAATTTGGGATGCATAAAAGCAAAATGAGAAGGAAGAACAAGGGGATAATAGAAGGAGAAAGAATACCAAGTTTTTCTCTTGAGTTTGATTAAGATAGTTCAATTTTCATTCTTTCTTCAATTCATTAAAAGCCTAGTTCTCTTTTATGACAGCATGGTCCTATTGTAGACAACAAGATTCAGACACTTATTTTCAGAGGTGTTGATCTATCTTTGATAGTATGTGTAGACTTGTTTGTTTGTGAATTAAATTTCATGACTAATAAAGGATATTATGTAGAGTCGAGTGGGCAACAATCTGTGGCAAGTTGATCCAACCTTTAAATTTTATTTTTTTACTTCTTGTTAGTGTCCTTTTGTATGGTTTTCATTGGGGACATCTAAGTTTGACTTTGGTCCAAACTCCCTTAGGGATTTTTGTAAAGAGAACGATTCTTTTGATTTCTTGGAATGAAATAAGTGATTTTTATTCTGTCTCATATGTGTTAATATGTGACTTGGTATTTTTTCTTTAGTCTCCACATTTACTTTTGCATCTGTTATATTCAGAAAATTATATAAAAGTCTTGAATTTTACAACAATATTCTATTATAAGAAATCATCCTAAGCTCTTGTAACTAATACTTGTGGATTGGGAATCAATTTTTTAGGCTATAAACATAGGTTGATATTCCTATCTATCCTTCCTTAGCCAAGAAAAATCTAAAAATGCTTGAGTAAGATTATTTCATATCATTTCCTCAACAATAGTGACCAATTTGGAGTCACGCATTTTCACATCATCCCCCACATTTCATGGAACTATCATTGCCAATCATGATTTGAAAATTATTGACGACACAGATGTAACAATTTATTTCTTGAGAAATGTCGTGATGAACAAAATTATGGGTGCTACCATTGTCCACAATGATGATGACTTTTCTATTTTTGTGTAACCAATTAATTTGAGAGTTTGGGGAGATTTTTTGTGTAACCAATTAATTTGTGAGTTTGGGGAGAAGAGAAGCCAGAGTGGGCATTAAGTGAAATCAAAGGGTCAACGTCTCATGGGATTGGAAGGTGGGGTCAGATCACATGGAAGTGGTAGTTTCTCCATCGGAGGAACAACAACATCTTCTTAAAAAATATCCTCAGTCACAGCCATAAAAAGATTTTGTTCCTTACACTTGTTCCCGGGAAAATATATGCTACCATACAACCTTGTTTACAAAATAATAAACATACACAAGTTTGCTCAATGTGATTAATAAACATAACATTCTTAATCATCTATTATCTATTATGGAGAGAGAAAAATAACAAATCTGATGTATCATTTTCAAAGGTGATATGTTTTAATACACAAAGAGAAAAGAAATAAATTTGAAGGTATTGACACCTATTTAAATTGAACAAAGGATCTCATTCATACATAATAAAGATGCCACATGTACATTTAAAGATATTAACGTTTCTTATTGTTAACAAAGTAGAAAAAAAATTAACAATAGTTTATATAATTGACTTGGTCTCTTCTTACAATTTCAAGATCCATACTTTTAACTACATCATTAAACCAAACCACTTGCAATAACCCATCTAATCCAAAATAATGTTAAAAAAAAAAATTCAAAATAATCTCAACAACTAAGACCTATTCAGGCCACCAAATACTATTGGCTTCAAACGAAAACACATTGCTATAGCTAAATGAACCTATCTTACGGATAACTTGATGTTCTTGAGGCCCTGGTAATCTCGCACTCCGCACTAATTTTTCGTCGTCATTGAATGTCAATGCCTTGAATGTTATGTCCATTACCATTATACATCCAATGATGTTCACTACAGCATACATCGAGTGGAATGACCCTCTCACATATTTAATGGGATCGTGGCCTTTTGGAAAATCCACATGCACTTCACACCATTCATGTATGTTATTTTCGTTCAACTTACACAAATAAATATCACGATCACCTTGATGACATATGATAACGAGTCACCCATCACACCCACTTAAATGTGGGGAGTATTCTAAATCTGGTATGGTTTTCTGTGTGGCTTGTGTGCCTCCCTCAGGCAGTGGAATATCTTCCCAAATTCTGTCTGCTACAGTAAATTATACCATGCACTAGTAGGCACTAGACTAGCTTGCTAACTAGACTCACATTAAGAGTAAAGGGGTCATGCATGAAAACCATAGATATTGAGGGATAGGTGTGGAAACAACCTTACCACATTCTACTATCACTCTTGTCATGACTTGAACTGTAGGTTAACGATTACCTAGTTTGAGAGATCCATGATTTCGTGAGGGCAGACTATGACAGTCGCTCATGTTGATTCTAAGGGGAACGCAATAAGGCAGTGTCCTTATTCCTTAAAGGACCTTAGTCTCCCACAAGGTCACTTGAAATCAAGACTTGGATGGGAAAAATGTCAATTGCATTGGATCCAGAGCACCAGGTTTCAACTAGTGGGGCCACTTTGTTGTCATTTGTCCTCTGAAAAATCATTTGTTGGAGTATCTATGGCACTAGGGTTTTTATCAGTGCTTGTTACATATATTTGACAATTTAACAACTTGTTAGGCTAGAAATGGCAAGTCATGGAATGGAAAGGCATGGCATGGAATTGTAAGGCATGGTATGGGAAGGCATAACATGGGAAGGAAAGGCATGTCATGGAAAGGCATGGCATGGCAAGGCATGGTATGGGAAGGAATGACATGGAAAGCCAATGCATGGCATGACAAGGAATGGAATGGCATGGAGAGGCATGGCATTGCATGGTAAGGCATGGTATGGGAAGGAAAGTGAAGTCGAGGCATGACATGAAAGGTAATGGTATGGAAAGGAATGGAAAGGAAAGGCATGGCATGGAAAGACATGGCACGATATTATATGGAATTCCATGGAAAGGAAAGTAATTTTATGGAAAGGCATGGCATGTCAAGGAAAGGAAAGGAATGACATGGAATGGAATGACAAGGTATGTCATGGAAAGTGAAGGAAAATCAAAGCATGGTATGGCATGGCATGTCAAGGAAAGGAAAGGAATGACATGGAATGGAATGGAAAGGTATGTCATTGAAAGTGAAGGAAAATCAAAGCATGGTATGGCATGGAATTTCAAGGAAAGGCATGGAAAATCATGGCAATACAAGGCAAGGTATGGCATGGAATGACAAGGCATATCATGGAAAGTGAAGGCATGTAATGACATGGCAAGGAAAGGGATGGAATGGAATTACAAGGCATGACAAGGAAAGGAAGGGCATGGCATGGAATGGCAAGGCATGTCATGGAAAGTGAAGTCAAAGCAAGGAAAGACCTGACATGGATATTAAAGGCAAGGAAAGGCATGGAAATACATGGCATGGAATGGAAAGGAATATCATGGAAATTGAAGGAAAAGAAAGGAAAATCATGGCATGGAAAGTGAATGAATGAAAAGGCATGGTAGGGCAAGGAATGGAAAGGAAATGCATGGCATGACATGGCAAGACATGGAATGGAATGGAAAGGAAAGGATTGGCATGGAAAGGCGTGGAAAGGCATGGCATTGAAAGGCAAGGTAAGGCATGACATCAAATGGAAAGGAATGTCATGGACAATGAACACATGGCAAGGAAAGGCATGACATGGAATGACAAGGAATTGAAACATAATACAAGGCATGATATGGAATGGAAAGTAATGTCATGGAATGTGAAGGAAAAGAAGGGAAAGGTATGGAATGACAAGTTAAGGGAAGGAAATTCACGGAAAGGAAAGGAATGGCAAGGAAATGCATGGCATGGCATGGCAAGGCATAGAAAGACATGGAAATGCATGGCATGGAATGGCAAGGAATATCGTCGAAAGTGAAGGCAAATAAAGGCAAGGCATGGCATGACAAGTGAAGGAAAGGAAAGACATGTAAATGCATGAAAAAGGAAATTCATGTCAAGGAAATGCATGGCATGGCATGAAATGACATGGAAAGACAAGGCATGACATGCAATGGAAACACATGGTATGTAAAGGCATGGAAAGGAAAGGCATGACATGGGTATGCTATGGGATGGAAAGGCAAGGCATGACATGACAAGGCATGGCATGGCATGGAAATGAATGACATTGCAAGGAAAGGAAAGGCAAGGCATGGAATTGCATGGAAAGTGAAGGCAAGGCATGGCATGGAAAGTAAAGGAAAATAAAGGAATGACATGGCATGGCATGGAAAGGCATGACATGGAAAGGTATGGAAAGGAAAGGAAAGACATGGCATGGAATGGAAAGGCATGTCATGGCAAGTGAAGGAATGGCATGGCATGGAAATGAAAGCCATGGAATGGGATGGAAATGCATGGAAAGGAGATGTAAGGCATGGCATAGAAAGGCAAGGCATGTCATGGAACATGAAGGAAAAAGTAAACAAGGAATAGCATGACAAGTGGAGGAAAGGAAATGCATGGCAAGGAAAGGCATGGCAATGAAATGCATAAAATGGCATGACAAGGCATGGTATGGCATGGAAAGGCATGACATGGAATGAAAAGGAATGTAATGGAAAGTGAAGGAAAATCAAGGGAAGTGAAGGCAAGGAATGGCATGGAAAGTGAAGGCAAGGCATGGCATCACATGGAATGGAAATAAAAGGCAAGGCATGGAATGAAAAGTGAAGGAAAGTCAAGGCATGTAAAGGCGTGGAAAGGAAAGGCATGACATGGCATGGAATGGTAAGGCATGTCATGAAAAGTGAATTCATGGAATGGAATGGAAAGGGAAGGCATGGAATGGAATGGAAATGCATGGAAATTAAAGTCAAGGCGTGGCATGGAATGACAAGGTAGGTAATGGAAAGTGAAGGAAAGGTAAGGAAAGGAACGACATGGCAAGTGAAGGAAAGGAAAGACATGGAAAGGAAATTCATGTCATGGCATGGCATGGAAATTCATGGAATGGAATGGTAAGGCATGTCATGTCAAGTGAAGATAGAGCAAGGAAAGGCAAGGCATGGAAAGTGAAGGTATGGTAAGGCATGGAAAGGCATGGAAAGACAAGGCAAGGCAAGGCATGGCATGGCAAGGAAAGGCATGGAAAGGTAAGGAAAAGGAAGGAAAGGCGTGGAATGACATGGCATGGCATGTAAAGACATGACAAGGTAAGGTATTGTAAGGCACGAAATGGAAAGTGAAGGCAAGGAAATTTAAGGAAAGACAAGGCATGGCATGGAAAGGAAAGGTAATGCAAGCGAAGGAAAGGAAATGAAAGGCATGGAAAGGAAAGACAAAACATGGAATTGCAAGGAAAGGAAAGGCAAGGAATTACATGGAAAGGTATGGCATGACATGGCATGGGTATATTTAAGAAAGGGTATGGCATGGAAAGGTAAGGCATGGCATGGGTATATTTTAAGGAAGGACATATTTTAACAACATTCCAAATATTTTAACTAAGGTCAACATGAATCCAAAATTATTCCTTTTACATACCTATGGTAATTCAAGTAGGACATCGGGATCACTTCTAATAATGACAGTCTCCATTAACTTCTCAAGCTTACAGTGAGTAAAAAAGTATGGTACCTTTGATGAGTTCTTTATTGGCATTGTTTGTAGTTGGAGGTTTGTACCAATAACCAAATTTTTAAAGTGGTATATGAATTGACCTAGTTTATAATGTTGAAATACATAACCACCTTTATTTCGTGTTCTTTCATCCTATGCCAGATATTCTCCTTTAATATTCATCCACCCAATTGAACATTCAATGCCTTCAAAGTCTATTAATGTTTGCATGAGGGTCTTCTTTCCCTCTAAGCACCGTTATAGCCAACAATAAGTTCCCCATTCATTGTATCTATGGGAAACCACTATGTATATGTGCCCTGCAAAAAATGGAATGTCAAAACATGAGTCTACTTAATGAAAAAAGAATAAAACATTAATTCTAGTTATTCAAAATTTAATATAAGGATTCAACAAACCTATTAGTGCAACATCTGAGACATGATCATATTTTGTTGAAATATTTGATTGAGACTCCTCCAATTTGGACAATTCCATAGTTATATGTTAACCAATGGGGAGTGATACACGATCCCATCTATAAACCCAATCTATCAATTCACAATCATCTCATTCATTAGTACTACATGGACCACATAAGCAAGAGAGTTTTATCGTCCATATTTCAACTATTTCATTGTCTGATGTTCTAAATAAATGGAATCCATGAGTGCCCTAGATTGTTTTGAATTCATACCACTTTGATCAATCTACATCAACTACCTCCCAAGAATACCTATGTACATGTCCTTTCTTTTGTGATCGGTCTTCACAGGTTCCTGTTCCATCTCCCATTACTGAAGAACACCATTCAACAATGGATTTTTCATCTCAAATGAGGGAAGTAGTTGCGAACTTTATTTATTTCCTATGTAACACTCTTTTTATGGATACACCTACTCCATCATGATCCCCTTTCTAGTGCCCAAACTCAAAATAGTTCCAAATGTGTGGTACCTTTATTTTTTCTGCAACATACACAACCATTGAAATACACAAGAATTGTTTAACTAGCCTATGCAAACATCTGATCAAATACAATGTTGATCCATATGTATGATATTCTCTTTAAGGTGATTGTAGAACAACTAAAAACAATGTTGTACATAGGATAAGTCATGGCATCGATCATCGCTTATGTATAAGAGATACTCTTTCAATATAACTATGGTTTTTTCATTACTATCTGGTCCATTCCTGTATGTGATATGTATCATTTTGATGAACTACTCTGAGTGATAATATTGTATTTGAATATCATTTTTCGGTTGAAGGGTGTAGTTCTCGGCAAAATCAACCATTGATAACATAGTACCAACATGAAATGTATCTCTGCATATTTTAAAATACCCGTCCTACTGTCAAGCCACATGGACATGTTGAACATAATGTCCTATATTTTCAACGAAGTCCTTCATGAAGTCACAAAATTGTACTTGGGAAGTAACCAAATGTATATTTTTTATTTCCTATCCTCCATCAATATCATATGTCAAATATTTAAATCTTTTCAAGGCAACATCCTTCATCCCCAATTCATAGTCATCTCTTACATGGATGCACTTTATTAGTAATGTCATTCCACCACACCTAGGGCTTGTCCCATATAAGCATGTTTTATGATAAAATGTAAAAACCTCTGGCCTTGTACACAATACATTATGAATACAGTCTCTAAATGATGATGGTGGCAATATAACTGGGCATTCCTGCAAAAGGGTGGTATGCAAAACATGATATATATATATATATATATATATATATATCTGTGTGTGTGTGTGTCATAATAATAACCATACTCAATGTGATATCTACAACAACATGTGCTATGAATTGTGTTTATTCGAACATACCAAAGCTTTCATTTATGGAAATATATTTGGCCTAAGTTAAGTGTACTATGTATTGTTATGAATATCTCATAGAACTATGTCTGTGTCATGTCAAGAAAGTGTTTAATATGGAGTTCATGGTCCCAAGATATCCTTCTCAATTTTAGTACATATTTTTGTTTGAAAGAAGGCGTTGTCTTCTCATGCTAGAGATCTTGAACTAGTCTGTTAACCACTCCAATTAACCTTAGGTCAGAATTAGGTAGCCTAGCAGTGAAGGCCCAAAAATCTAATGGGCCCCCTTTGTCGAGACTATCTCATATATGATAATACTTTATAATGGTTTTGACATTGCATTTCAAGAAGTGATAGGTTTGTTGTAGAAAACAATGCTTTCTTGTGATCTTGCTAAAAATTGATTATGACAAGAAACATCAGGCTGCATTGCAGTCTTTAGAATGACATTTCTTACCAATTCTTTGAAAATCATCTACAAGTTTTCTAACAATATGATGGCTTGTTTCTACACTTTTGATTATTTTAATGCCTAAAAATCTCCTAACAACAGTCTAACTTATATATTTTAACAAAGCTAAAATTAGTTAACATTTAGAAACATCATATTTTGGTTCAAAATATTGTTTAATGATTTTATAAGAGTGATAATGAATAGTATGGTTAGGTCACCTACTTTCAAGTGATGATAGACCACTTTCATCGACCTTAACCCATTTAGGAGTTGTTCCCTCACAATGCTCAATCTAAGTAGGGACGATGAACCCCTATTTTGGCACTCTTGACCTCCCTCCTATGGAATTAACAATGTTGTAATTCTTACCCTTCAATCACTGGTGGATCTACTATGGGAGGAAAGTGGACATGGGATTGACTAGTTTATGTAACATTTGACTATCTAACAAGATATTTCACCACATGAACTTCTTCACCACAATGTTGTACACCGATTGCTTCTCTAATTTCATCCATTGTATAATCAGATCCAACCAAATCCTCCATCATATGGTCATCCACTAAAATTTGTCTTGATGAGATACTGGATGGATTTATCGCTAATGAACTCTTTCTCTTTGCTTCTACTGATGGAGGAGAAACAATAGCAATATATGTTCTGCTAGAAATTGGATTTCCCTATTTTGAAAGCCTATCCTTTGACATATGTAACTTTTATTTTTCTCTTTCTTCTTCTACCTTTTAGATCATTTTGTTTTTTCTCGAGGAATTTCTTTCTTGAATCTGTTGGTTCCCCATTTTTAAATATAAAATTTGGCTTCCAAACACCCACAAAAAATTTGTCTTTGTATTATGTAATAAGGAACAACCAAGTGGGGATTTTTTTTATATTACAAAAGAAGACACATCTAATAATTCCAATTCCAATTCCAAATTCACTTGGACAAATTTTTCTTCCAATTCCAAGAAGACAAAAGAAGATACAAACAACAATTTGAATTGCACTTGGAAAAAATTGTCTTCCAATTTGAAGAAGATACAAACAATAATTCCAATTTCACTTGGATAAATTTGTCTTCCAATTCTAAGTAGACACAAGAAGATACAAACAACAATTCCAATTTCACTTGGACAATTTTTTCTTCCAATTCCAATAATACACAAGAAGATACAAACAACAATTCCAATTTCACTTGGACAAATTTGTCTTCCAATTCCAAAAAGATGCAAGAAGATAAAAACAAAAATTCCAATTGCACTTCAAATTTTTCTTCCCAATTTTCCTACAATTTTCTGGAAATAGCACAAAAGTCTCTATGAATCTAACAAGAACACTAAAATAAGTAAAACTAGTATGTGAAGGATATTTTTTCCTGAAGTTGTCACAAATTGTTTTTTTCCATAAGATAGATGAGGTGGGGTGTGCCCTGCACAAAAAAATGCCTAGCAAGAATGCACACATGTTCCTAGAATGCATGCACACTAAAGCACATCCTCATCCTAGGAACATGTGCATGTTCCTCCTGATCACAAATGACCAACAACTACAACTCAGTCAAGTCACATGAGCACATGCACACTCTTAATGCAACAAATATATCATTTATTATAGACCAAACATCTTTATGAATAAACATGTATAGGTGTATGGGGACAACTAAGGCCTAACAGGCTAGGATTGAAAGTGTTTTCAAGGATAGAGCAATGGTTAGAGCACCATGATCTGGGTGATGTGGGTGAAAGGGTTGTAGACAATGTTTATGCATAGTGCACTCATGGATCAAGTGTAGAGGGGGATAAAGATCAATTATTAATCTATAGGCTTAGATGGAGATAGGGGGTTCTATGTCAAGGTCTACATCAAGATATATGTCATCGTATAAATCTAGATCTATCTCTATGTTGTGTTCTAGGTCATGGTATGCATCAATATTTAGGTAATTGTCTAATTCTAGATCTAGATATATGCCATGTTCTAGGTCATTGTCTAGGTATATTTCATGATCTATGCCATGGTCATCGTATAGGTCTAGGTCATGCTCTAGGTATTTCCATGTCTAGGTCTTGCTATGTGTTGGTACAGGGAAGACTCAGGGTTCAAAGATTCAAAAATGCACAAAAAAAACCCTAACTACCAGCCCTTTCGACAACACCTGCGAAGCAGATGAAGTCTCACCCGAGGTAGAGGCATGGGTGGTTGTAGGACTCCAGTTTCTACAACCTAGCTGGGACACAGATATGTGATTATAATACCCTAGCAGAGCACTTAGCAGTTATCATTCATTAGAACTTAACCATTATTCATAGCACAGATGAAACCCTAATTATAGAGCAACGCAATATCCACCAATATCTAACACATCCAAGCACTTAGCATACAGAACTAGATTAGAACTAGCATTCATTTACATTACTAAGCACTAAGTTATCATATCAGATTCATCTAAACATGTATTATTGCACTAAGCCTAAATCATATGAACAATGTACAACCATAAGCACAAAGCAACCATAACACATGATATACATGGTTCACCCCCAACCTGGGGCTATGTCTACCAACTCTTCTTCTCTTTATTGTCTTATGTCAATCATCTACATGCACAGTGCCTCATAGTCCTACTCTGCATAGGACAGGAAATCTGCAAACACCTCGCCAGATCCTCCTTCCCCAAGATAGTTTACAACACAAAGCCTTCTTACAGTCTACACATAAGCTTCTTACAATCACTTGCACTTAGCTTCTACAAGTGTTCAACAAAATATGCACAAATAATTCATACTATCTACACTTAGCTCACTGGCCTACAACATCACATCATCCTCCTACTTACTTCGCCTATTTATCTATTTATACATTACAAAAGGGCCTAAACATAGGTAAACCCATGGGCCAATATCCCATACCCGTTACGTAAACCCTAATCCCAAAAATTCCCTAAAAAGGGGCCGAGATCCCGTGATCTCCGCTTCGACTTACACTCCACCTTCGACAAGCCCGTTGAAGTCCCAAAATAGGTCAAACATGACCAAGGATATCCAAAAATTGCTCAAGGGCCAACAGGCCCCCAACACTCACCTGTTACTTGTTTTGTGTCATTCTGATCTGGGTAACTCTGCGTTAAATGCCTTGAGATTGGCTCGATCTGCTTCGACATGCTGCTTTGCCAAGGATTCTTGCTTGATGAAATCTTGAATAAATTCCTCGTTCATAGGTCCCTCTAGGTGTTTTTATACCAAAGTGAATACTTGTTCCAGCTCGACTCCTCAGCCTTCAATCTCCTCAAAAAGTACGCAAGATGCATCCTGGACTGGTTGGAGCTTTTGAGTTACTTCCATGAATCTACTTTGTATGGCATAGACTTGTTGTTGAGCTATGCGATGTTCTTGGGATATTTTCATTCTCTCAACTACTAAAAAGAGCTTGAACTGTGAGTCTGTGCCTGTACATTTGATTCTTGTTGCTTTGCCTCCTGAAGTTGTGATTCCAGTGTCTTCAGTTCATGATCCTCAATAAGTTTCTCATAAGTCTGCACACTACGAATGCTAATATATTTACACTCCACGACTAAGGTCTTGATTCTCTCAACTACACTCCAAGAAGTGTCTTCTCTTTGGTCTTGCACGTCTTTCATAGTGCTTGGTACTTTTTGTAGCTCTAGATATGCTATTCTCTGTTGAAGCTGTTGAATGGATTCAACAACATTTGCCACTTGATTCTCCACTAGATCTTCCTCCATTTTCTCTAAGCCCACCATAGAGAGAATTCCTCTGTGGAATACTTCTTTGAATCCAACCTGCTCCATGAACATTTTTTCTTTCTCCTGCCGGATCTGCGCTTTATCCTCTTCAAAATCGGTTTGGAGGTCGTCCTTCTCATGCTGCGCAACTTGACATTGCTCTCTCACTTTCTCTTGTGCTTGCTTTAGGGACAATGTTGCCTATTATTTTTCTTTCTGCATGTGATGAAGGAGAGCTTCAGTCACATCAACTATTATGCGCAGTTGGGTCGATTCATCTCCCAACTCCGTTTCATCTGATGGCAGGGGTGTAGTGGAAACTGCGTGACTAGAGTGAAGGGTTTACTAGACACCTCTTAGCTCTGTCTCAATTCTATCATACATAGCTTCTTGTTTTTCTTCATTTCTTTGCAAAATATCTTTCGAGGCATCTAATACAACTACAATAATGAAGTCAAAGTCATCGACTGTGAGCACAGTCTGCAGCTTTGGCTTACTATATTTGGACTTCTTCCACGATGTAGGTTTCATGGGGGGGACCTTTCTTTTCTTAGATGGTTTTGTGTCATCAGGGGGATTCTGTGGCAGTGTTACTTCGCCTTGATTCTTCTTATCTTCTTCCATTTCTTTCTCTTCTTTTTCCACTTCGTCACCACCTCCTCTGGGTGAATCTAAAGCAATATCATCTAATACATTTTCCAGATGTTGTACCTCTTCTTTCTTTTCCTTCTTGCTATTGCTGGGTGCATCACACTCTTCACGAGTAACCAGTGGATTTCCAATGAGTTCTGGGTCGGACATTTATGCCTGGTCAACTCTTGTAAGGAACTCTGCGGGCCATTCCTTAATGATTTCTTCCAAATCCTCCTCTATGAGCTTATAGTATGACTAAAGATCTTCTTTACTCTCATCTGTGTGCAATGATATAAATAAAATTCCTATCTGTGAAAAATTTCATAAGGGGCCTGAACGTGTCCAGAGTGTTTGGCATCATACGAGGGAATGAATCGATAGCCCTCTTCAGCTACAGGTAGTAGGTATGGAATATTGTGTTTGAATACCACTATTTCCCCATATCGATCGAATACCAGAGCATGGTGAACTTTGCAACAAGTGACTCAAACGAATTAATGTTAGGGAAGGTCACACCTTTCGGCATCTCCCAATTAGTAAATGCGATGAGGATCAACAACCAGTTAAAGTGGAACTCATAGTCCTGATCCTGAGCTTCGTGGCAATCCACTTCTAGCTGGTTGACTAATTAACTAGCCCAGTTCATCTGTAATCCCTCCACGCACTTTCCAATGAGGTCAATGGCAAACCCCATGACCAACGTCGAACGATTGACTAGAAAGCAAGGCACACTGTGCCATTCTGAATGGAGGCTACCTTGTAGACTCGCGTCTCCTTTTCCACATCGTTGTAGGTATATTTAATCCTCTGTGCTAGGGCGCGGTCTACAACCTTCCCTAGGCCAAATTATTGTGGGTCACATCCTTGCATACTTAATCCAATGATGCTATGGATGAGCGTTGGATTGATGATGATGCATCTGTCTAGCCATAAGTCACCTCCATGGAAGCATGACAGTAGGCATTTAATTCATGCGTTAACTTCTTGGTGCCTTCCAAAGTGTGGTATCTTCATCATGTTCAAGATAGTGGATTGTGCGATGTTCATGGTCCATGTATGGGGGATGATATTTGAATTATTTTTCTTCGTCTTGGTCAAGTACTTGTGAGGAGAGAGCATGCCATAGCTCTTGCAGTCTCCAAGATTATATTCATTGATCTTCAAGGTTAGGATCCTTTCAAACTATTGTTTAACTACGTGTATCCCTTTCAGGAGGTACATAATGATCAGGGTGTAGTCGAAGTCCCTTGGGACATTATCAAAACTCACCACACCAGACAGGGGTGGTATGTAGTCAGGTGGGATAGATAGGATTAAATTCACATTCGGTGATTCATCTCGATGCTTAGTTCTTTTCTTAGTTGTATCTTGGGAAGGTTTAGATCCATGAGAAATTGACGGGGAGGCTTGCACTCCTTGCGTCAATGAGGCTTGAACTCCTGTGGACATTACTTCCTCTGCCATTAGATCAATTAAAATTTCCTCTACTGACTTTTTCATAGCGTTGATCTCGTCTGACATGCACGCTCGAGATCAGATAACTCAGGTCAATGAACAAACACTTAATGCGGTAGAACATTTGGTGAAGTCTCAATAGTCACAGCGCAGTAATAGTCAACTCTCTATGGGTTTGAATAATCACTATTTGCAAAAGTGTACTTGATGCAATGTTCAATAGGATAAATAGGAAGCATCATAACAATATCTTTCAACGGGTCAAAATGCTTTCATCAATGCATTTTCATCCATTATGGCGTGGTCCTAATGGTCCAATGGTGAGCTTCGAGGCCATAACTTAATTTCTAGTCATTCAGGGAGTGTCGGTCGAACGGTAATAACACCTCCAATATTTATATTGCTCCATCATGGTGAAGTGCCAATCTGTGTTGTTCTGATATTCCGGTGAAGTTCAAATTCTGGAGACCTTCCTTTTACAAAGTTCTATCTAGAGCTTCTTGCAATTTTTCTAACTTTGTTTTCTTCTTGCTAATATTTCTAATTTTTTTTCCTGTAATCTGAGTTACTGGGTTCCTCTTGCCATTTTGATTCTTATCTTCTCCTGGCACAGTAACTTTGTGTTGTTGATGACCTTTCATAAGGTTCGAGTGTAATACTTCTTTTCTGTCTGGGGTAGGTGATCTACTTTCTTGTGTGGACAGGTTCTTTGAGTTTTTTTGTGTTCTTTCACCTTCGTCATCCAAATCTTTGGTCCTTAGTAGCTTTGACTTGTTTTCCTTTTCTTCTATCAAAAGTGTTATTCTCCTAGTCATGAAATCGTTTAATTATTGTTTTTTCTGGTCTAGGGATTCTTCTTCTTTTCTCTAGGTCTGATCTTTCTCAATCTAGGGTTTTCCTAGCAATAAAGCAAATGTGGTGTTGTTCTTAAAAAATTTAATAAACTCAAATTATTCCTCTATCGAAGTTCCATGAGCACTTATAGATATCTTGGCAAGTCTTCCACATATGGTTATTTGATTTCCTCTAAATAATCCTATTCCTCCCAATGAAGGAACCATAACAGGCCTTCCCAAGATTTCCCAAGTTCTTTATATCATTCCATTCACCTATGTTTCCTCATTTAGAACACAGTCTATGTCGAAGTCTCCTATTCTTGCTTCTATGCACTCTTTTTCTTTGAGGATCTCTGATAAGTTGATGTCTCCATGATCATTCATGGTTTCTTTCATCTGCATTAATACAGTATCTGATTCCTTCTGAGTTTCTATAATAGTCTTAGTCTCTTGGCATTTCTCATGGTTTTCTTGTCTCATATTCATCTTTTCAGCTTTGGCAATCATTCTAGGGAAATCCAAAACTTCATGGTCCATAGATTTACAACAAAGACAACTAGGTCTTCTGTTAGGGCAATCCTTAGAAATATGTCTTGGTCTTTTACAAATGTAACAAAGGGTTAATCCTCTCTTTCTCTTGAATGATCCCCAAATTTTCCTATACTGTGCACTAGGGTCACAGTAACTAGCCTCTAAAAAATTCTTTCTAGGATCCCGCATCCATTTGTTAGTCCAAACATTCTTTCTATGCATAAGAATTTAACATATATCTCACTATTTCTATTAGATGTACTCATATCAAATCTTATTTCTTATATTTGTGCCCTAGTTTTCAGGCTAGGACAAAATTGATCAAACATACCTAGATCCATACTTTTGAACAAAAAATTTCACCTAACTTACTTTCATCAAAACACAAACCTTTCAGATATTAAAAGTTTCACTACTCTTACCTTTTTCAGAGCACCCAGCTTTAAGATCTTACCTCTTTTGACAACAATTTTCATTAATCTTACCTCTTTTTCTCAGATCTAATTCCTTTATTAGCAGAAAGCTTCGCAAGTCAAGTAGAATACTACACACTAAAGAAATAGATTTATGCACAGAGCTTTCTTTATTTTCCTCAGTTCCCAACAATCACAATTTTAGTTCTCGGCAATCAAATTGTCATTTCCCAAGCAATAGAACCATTTGTTGGCATAGGGAAGACCCAGGATTCAATGATTCAACAAAGCACCAACAAAACCCTAACTACTGGCGCTTTTGGCAACACCTGCGAAGTAGATGAAGTCTCGCCCAAGGTAGAGGCAGGGGTGGTTGTAGGACTCCAGTGTCTACAACCTAGCTAGGACACATATATGTGATTATAATACCCTATTAGAGAACTTAGAAGTTATCATTCATTATCATTTAACCATTATTCACAGTGCAGATGAAAACCTAATTACAGAGCAGTGCAATATCCACCGATATCTAACACATACAAGCACTTAGCATACACAAGTAGATCAGAGCTAGCATTCATTTACATTACTAAGTGATGTAGGAGCATCTCTCATGACAAGCAAGTCAGCGTGGAATACAAGTGGACAGCTGGACAAGCCAACAAGAATTTTGAAATCCCCTTGGGAATTGATGCACGATCTTAAATGAGCCATTAAGATGAGGCGCACTTGTATATTGTAATCAGACCTTGAGTGCCCCGCTCTCACCTGAAGTAGATAGAGGCATTTATGTTGAGATGAAATAGGTAGATAGAATTTAATATTAGATTAGACATTTTTAGAAAGAAAGAGGGAAACGAGATATAGACACCCTCATTGTGCATTTGTATTATTAATGAAGCAGGAAGAGCATAGAAGAGAAGCAGAGAGCTGTGGAAGAACACTCATGTATAGAGTTTGAATTAATAGAAGAGGTTGATTCAAATCCATGGTTTTGTGTTTGTTCTCTGTGTATGTATGCTGAATGCTATGCTCATGAGTATTTACTTCCTGTTATGCATTTTTTTTACATGCCATGTATGAATGATTTCTTGCTGAGTGTTTGAAATTTGAGAAAGGAAGTAGAAGAAATGAGTTTCAATTGTTTCTCTATTTGAGCAAGGATTTCTACAAGGAGTGCAGTTGAAGTCATCCGCAAGGAGTGCGTTGACAAAAGGATCAGATAGTTTAACTCTTGTTCTCATTCACCCATAAGTGAAATTGGGTTATAGGAGCCATGCAAGGAGTGTGCAGGCTAAGGAAAGTCTCAGTTATAAATCTGAGCGGAGTATTGAAAGACTACTGTTGCAGGAGTGCGTAGAGTCGAAGGTATTCAACACTTGGAAGTGTCTGAGAGTTGCCGCAAGGAGTGAGCACAAGAATCTTCTCTAAGACTCAGAGTCGTGAGAAAGCTCAGGAGGGATAAATCCTTTGAAGCTAGTGAAGGTAGCACAAAGATTTGGATCATATCGAGTGACTCAAGGCGACGGAGGTTTGGGACACAGTTGATTAAGTCCAGGAAGGATTCCTTGGTTCACTTCATGAACGTATCGAGGAGGAGAAGACAAATGGTCAGGATCTTGTGGAGAGGATTTGCAAAGTCGTTCAAGCCGTCAGATCTACCAGAGAAGCGAGGAGGATACGGTTACGTCTGGAGTTTAAGCTCAAGGAATGGTGGACCATTGGATCAGCCCATAGTTACCCATCAACCATCCGATTTGATAAGAGTTTCATAGGGTTTACGCCTTCGTTAGCAGAGTGGAAACTCTGAGAAGCATCGGAATATTGAGGCGTCAGAGTTCGAGAAATCGAGGATCCCGTGGACCAGAGATCGACAAATCCATAGTGGAAATCCCGAAGAGCTCAGAGCTGTCCATCTATTGGGACAGGTGGAAGGAACCAAGAGCCATCGGTATATGGGAGGTTCAGAAGTCAAAAGCTCAAGACCCTTTGAGTCTCACAACAGCGAAGGGATCATAGCCGTGGATCTCAGGTAAGACACGTGCCAGTTGGTCGCTCGATCGGAGATTTGGTCATTGGGGTTCATAGGAGTTAGTGGAGTGAACAGGTGGCACGAGTTTCAGAATTTCACAGGGTGAAGTGCTGAAAACATCGCATCAAGATTCACAATACCACGAACTCTGAAATGTCGATGGAGTGAAGGGACTGTTGAAAAGTCAACTCGCGAGCGCATCGAAGTTTCGGTGTATCGGGGTTTGGGGATCGGTAAAGCAAGTTGCTTGACATCGCAAGTGGTGAAATCATAATAGAAGAAATCCCGATAGGAGAAGGGAAAGGTCAACGTTGATTGTTTTCGGGTCTCGAGGGTTCGAGAGGCCTATGCTAGATCTTTGGATTCACGAAGTCGCAAAGTCTGATCTCCCAATTTGTAAATAAGGGGGATCCCACGAGAGTTACTGTGGGTGCGGATTTCCCAATAGGGAAATAGAAGAGCCTTTCAGTTCTTCGGGCCGAGGAAGGAGGAAAGATCCTGTGAGCAGATGTGACTTGCGAGCATGCCTGCGTCAAATGGTATCAGAGCTTAGAAAAGATTCTTTGCTTTCTATAATAGGGAAAAGGAGAATTCACCATGCCGTCGAGAAGAAGAGATAGATAATCACCCGATACAAAGGAGGAAAGGGAAATGTCCAGAGGAAGGGGTAGGCAAGTGCAGAATCCAGAAGTAGAAAGAGATCTGCATAATTTACGCGCTAGAGATGTGGACATGGAGATAAGACAAAGGTGCACAGCTGATGTAGGAGATATCAGTTAGTCTGAAAATGAAGATGATGCTGGACATGGAGAAGAAGAAGTCACAGCAGAAGATGCAGCAAATGAGCGCTTACTTAAAGCTGTTGCAAGAATGGGTGCAAAGGTGAAGATGGACATTCCAGTTTATGAAGGAAATCTAGATGTAGAAGAGCTTCTAGATTGGATTAGAGCTCTAGACACCTATTTTGACTATGAAGATATCGAAGAGGACAAGAAAGTCAGGCTTGCCGTCACAAGATTAAAAGGACATGTAGCCTTGTGGTGGGATGAACTACAAGCGGATAGGCATTGCCAAGGAAAGCAAAAAATTAAGAGCTGGGATAGGATGATTGCAAAGATCAAGGAAAATTTCATTCCCAAGGACTATCAAATTACTCTGTTTAGGAGGATGTAGAACCTATGATAGAAGCTGATGACAGTAAAGGAATATACTAAGGAATTTTACAGGTTGAATATTAGGGCGGGTCATCGTGAAAGCAATGACAAAAAAGTGGCCAGGTATATGAATGGCCTGAGATATGATATCCAAGATGAGATGAGTATGGTGACCATCCGAACGGTAGAAGATGCTTATCAAATGGATCTGAAAGCTGAAGAGAAGCTAAGCCGAAAGCATAGTCAAAGGGGCAGAGGTAGAAGTCATCCTAGAGGCAAATTGGTTGCCCAAGAAAAATATCAGAAGCCCAAGGAAGACTGGAAGAAACCTCAGACTCAAGTCGAAAAAGGTGGAAGTTCATAGCGAGGGCAATAAGCTGAGCAAAGAGAACATCATACTGAGCAGAGAGGAGGATATGCTAATAATAATAGGTTTCCTCATACTAGAGGTAGAGGAAGAGAAAGAGGTGGAGTAATCACATGCTTCACATGTGGAAAAAATGGGCACAAGTCATTCGAGTGTCTAGAGAAAAAGAAGGACAGTGGAGAGACTCACATCGCCGAAGCACAGGGGAAAAATGTTGAGGCGGAGGATGCTGAAGGTGGAAGATCTATGGTAATGCAAAAAGTCCTTTTGACACTAGAGAAAGAAGTGAAAAGTTTAGTCCAAAGGACCATACTTTTCAGAACAACTTCCAAGACCAAGGGTTGGGCATGCAAGGTCATTGTGGACAGTGGTAGCACAAACAATCTCGTTTCAACCGATATGGTAGAGAAGCTGGAGTTGGAGATGACTGATCACCCAAGTCCATATAAAGTTTCATGGCTACAAAAAGGACATCAGGTAAATGTCACCAAACAATGCTTAGTTGAATTCAAGATAAGAGGATATAATGATAAAATTTTGTGTGATGTTATTCCTATAGATGTTTGTCATCTATTGCTAGGTAGACCATGGAAATATGATAGAAATGTGATTCATGATGGGAGGATGAATACATATACCTTAGAAAAGAATAGGAGGACTCATATGTTGCTTTCAATTAAGAACAAGGAGGTAAAACCGGATGTAAGTAACACTGTACTTCTCATGAGTGGGAAGGAACTCCTTGCCGAGGTTAAGAAGAAGGAGGATCCACAGTTCATTGTGGTCAAAAAACCGATGATTGTTATGACTAGCACAAGAGTGGATGATTTACCAGAGGAGGTTCAAGAACTGCTGGAAGAGTTCACTGACATAGTAGTGGACAAATTACCTCGTTCGTTGCCACCGATGAGAAGTGTGACTCATCATATCAATCTCATACCAAGAGCCATTTTACCAAATAAAGTCGCGTATAGATTGACGCTGCAAGAGAATGAAGAGGTCAAAAGACAAGTCCAGGATTTGTTGGACAAAGGTTTGGTCAGGGAAAGCTTGAGTCCGTGT
>JASDQU011403687.1:0-21146 GCA_032191745.1 Picea mariana
TTATTGACATCCAAGGAGGAATGTTATTATTGATAACAAAAATAGGCCACACTGAGTAAATGGACCTTATCTCTCTGAATGGATTAACACCATTAGCTGCCAATGAAAGCCTAACATTATGAGGTTCATCTTTGAAATCTTCCCATTTTTCCTCAATTTCCCTAAATGCAAAACCATCGACGGGAATTCTAATAACACCATCTCCACTTCTATTACGTGCATGGTAATCCATAAATGTTTCTATGCTTTCACACCTGAACAATTGCTGCAAACATGGAATTATGGGAATATGATGAAGAACCTTTCGAGGCACCCTTTTTGTTACTTGATCGGTTCGATATCTACTGATAAGACATTGTGGACATTCTGTTTTTGAATCATGTTGTCCATAATATATAATATGGTTATTAGGACATGCATCTACAGTTTGATAATCCATTCCAATGTTTTTCATAATGGCATGCAAACCTCAATATGTGCGAGGTAAAATATTTGACGATGGTAACAAAAATTCACCTAACAATCTACAACATAACAAATAACTAGTTAATGTAAGAATATTAATCATAAAAATTGCATTATTTTTTCACACATTAATTAACACTAAAAAAAAATAGAAAAAAATCAACATTTATGTATAATATGAGATGAAACATATTACATACCTTAGGATCTGTGTCATACAAGTTTTTGAAAAATTATTCATAATCTTTAAGTTCAATAGCAAAAATGTAGCAGAGAAAATATTTTCTCTTAATCCTTCATAAATTCATTTATTTGTCTTTTCTAATAGAGGTTCATCATAAATACCAGCATTGTCCCCATCCTCATCTGGCTGTGAAAACAAATCTTGGATCATTTGATTTGTCCCATCATATTCTTCCATCGGATCATTAATTTGATTTGTCCCATCATCTTCTTCCATGAGATCCTCATTTGCTTGGTCATGATGTTCCTCAGTTTGTACAACATCATTTATACTAATACTTGGTGCAATATTCTGTGGAAAGTTAGAGGGCAACTCTAACTTTATAATTACAAACAATCATGCAAAATTAATGTATACTATAACAAACATTCAAACAATATATGTACATATATATAATTTTATATAAAATTGACAAAATAAAAAAAGATAATGAATATATAGCTAATTACCATGGGACAATATTCATTTGATCCGCCATCAATATGCCCATATTTCCTACAATGTTTTGTAGTTGTTGCTATTAAAATTCTTACGGGACATATGAGGCAACATTTTTTGCAAGGGAAATAACATCTACCATCACTCTTTTCACCCACTTTACTTTTTTCCCCACCTCTAATTATATTCTATGACATTCTTCCACACAAAAATATCCTTTCGGAACCGTCGTTGTTATAGCAATATTGTCACAACATATTTAAATCGTCAAATATTTATAGGTCAATTTAGGTCACCTTCAATGCAATTGTGATGACCGTGATCTCTCTCTCTCTCTCTCTCTCTCTCTCTCTCTCTCTCTCTCTCTATATATATATATATATATATATATATATATACCTATTTATTTTGTATATTTAGGTCACTTTGTCGAAGACGGGAATGGTTATAACGGTCAAGTCAAAGTTCATCTCTCTTGCGACAAACTTGGACTATATCAATTTAGACTTTGTTAAAATGTATAACGATCAATATGGATAGTATAAAAAAGTGTAATGGTTAATAGTGATCTTCGCTCTTGCGACGAAAGCACAAATTTGATGAAATTGAGACAATAGTCCACCATCTTGATTATCGTCGCAAAACAGAAAAAAGTTTTCTTCCATCGATAGAGCGACAAATACGAGGTGGATTTAGATCAAAATTGAAAAATTGAACTTTTTCTCTTGAATTTTACGACGAAAGAGTACTTTCGTCGCAATTTTTCCAATGTGTAATAGTGCCTCAATGGAGTCACCATCTGAGACTAATGGTCGTCAAAGGATGGAAAATGGGGAAAAGGAAAGGTGGGTTCCTGGAAGGTGGAGTCGCCAGATGAGCTTCAAGAAGATCTCATCAAGAAAGTGGAAAGGGAGCATTCCTTGGGTGGAGTCGCCAAGAAACCTTGGGGATAAAGGTTTCAATATAGCTTGCCAAAGTTTCATTAGGGCACAAAGAGGATTCAAAATCCTCCCCATAAATGGTGCCAAAATGTTATCAAACAAATTGTAGGTTGGGAAAAGTCTAACCCAACCAAAAAGAAACTGTTATAACTATAGGAAACTACACCCAATGTCACCTCAATGTAGGTCCTGCTCTTGGGGGGAGACTAAGGTCACCCTTGGGAGGCGATCCCTGAGACCCTAGGGGAAAGGAAAGAAGAAAGGAAAAGGTAATGGAGAGGCCCCTAGAAGTTAGTACACTAAGTGGAAAAGAGAAAAAGGGAGATGCCTTGATGACCAAGTAATGTTTCTTCAAAGGATGTGTTGCTTTTCCCGATAATTGTACCTACCTGAGACACAAGAAAAATATAAATGCAAAGAAATATATCAAGGGGATCAACAAGTTAAGCTTGTTGTCCCTATTTTGTAGCAGTTATATAAACAATAGATTATATCCAAATCACCAAGAAAAAGGTCTAGACTAGTTAGTAATGTCAACAATGAAACTAGTTACCAATGTGGACTGAAAATAACACTTCAAGACTGAATAAAGATGCATGTCAAAAAAGTAAATTTCTGGAAAAAAATATCAGCCTTATGGTTGTAGAATTAAATGAAGTACAACAGAAAATATAACCATCAAAATGTGCCAAAATCTATCCCAATAGTTGCACCTCGATTAGTACGTTAAACTAGAAAAGTTAGAGGGTTAGTCTTTGGTTAGTTTGTGAGTTATCATTGATTAGGGTTAGGGTTTTCCGCAGCCTAATGGTTGTAGGAAATAAATTAGTAAAACAATTAGAATCTGTGTGAGAAAGGGGATGCCCTAAAGGAGGAAGAATCTCCAAGGCATCAAGATCACTATCCAAAAGAAAAAGATTTAAAACTTGAATAAATCATGTTTACCAAGGAAACGATTTTGTTTCTGCAATGCAATAATAAATGACTAGTGCTCTTTAATAATTGGGTTAATGGGGTCATACAAAGAAAGAGCTAGAGAAACTACCTCCTTAGGGGTGTAAACCCTCTTATCCCCCAAGGAATTTTTCTCTAGCTAGGTTTTAAGCTAAGAGGGTGTATTCTATTATACTTCTTTTAGAAAACCCTTTTTTAACCAATAATATGAAGCATAAAAATGATGAAGACTATGGTGGGGGTGTATGCTCTTATACTTCCCACCTAGATCGTAGCACAATAACCTTGACTTGAACAATAATGATAGCACAATGTAAAAATATTACCAATTCAAGGAAAAATATAAGACAAACTACCATAAAAACTAGAAAAATCCTTCCAAGGCTAGCACATCAATTCCATCAACCAAATATCCAAGACAACCATAAACAAAAGAACAAGAGGCAAAATACTCCAAGTGTAGTGAAAATTTCAGTCCAAGAGACTCTCACAAGAGGGAGAGTTATGTATAAAATGAGATCTTATGAACTTTTATTTATAAAAAATGTCACCGAGGTGACTTTTGCACATATTTAGGGGTAAACCAAAATACTAGGGGTCAACAACCCTAATATTTCCCCCTTAGCAAATTAATATTAAACAATTCATTCAAATTTTACTTTTGCACAAATAAAACCACAAAATGGGTGTGACGTCTTCCCTTTAGGGGACGTTTTGTCTTCTTGATCAAGTCGTTGGGGTAGTTACATCATGTCTAGGCCTTCAAAGGCCACACATCAATCCATGTCCTCTCTCCCATGATCAAGGCCTTCCTTCACCCAAACTTCCACTCATACATGTCTCACCACCAAACCCTAGCCCCCAAGAAGATGTTAAGCATCTAAGGGTGACATTTTTCCTCCCCTAGGAAAATTGTTTGGCACATGAGGGGTGGGATAGGTATTCCTAATCATCGTCTAGGTCTCAAAATATTCATCTTTGTAATATATCATGTGGACCCATGGCATCCAACTTGTGGGCATGCAACCCCAAGGAAGCCTAAGCTAGGCTTGTTCTTCCAAAACTGTCCACCAACTAGGTCCTGTAAAGACAAAAAAGAACACCCTCCAAGGATCTCAAGTCATAACATCATGATAAGTGAATCCAATCAATAAATGAGACACCTAATCATGTGCATAAAATATCACTATATCAAACAATTAATTTCTCAAAGACATTATGTGACTCGTCAAGATTGAATATGGGAGGGTTGACGAGTTGTCCTATTGGGTAGATCTTTCCCTAGGTCAAGGAAAGTTTCCAAAAGATACCTCTCTAAGCCATGTAAAGTGGGTGAGGAGGTTGGGGTCAAGACTCAATGGGAATATGGATCATGACATAAAAGAGGTCGTAGTATCTCATTCATGGGTTTTTTTGTAGAGGGTGTGTGGTACCTTCATCTGCAATGCACTTTTTCCAAGACCATTACTTGCCATTCTTTCATTCTTACATAATTTTAAGAAACAATTGAAGGCCACTACCCTGACGTGGTGTCCAAATAATGGAAATGTCACCCACAAACACTTAGTGTGAATGATAAGGTTGGATCGTGATGAGACCCCCTTTATCTCAGCCATGCAACTGAGAGCCATTACCCTGGCTTAGTGACCAGACGATGGTAATGTCATACCAATAGATATTCATGGATTTGATAGGTCAGCTTGTGATGAGACCTCATATCCTTCAACTAACCTTTTAATCATTTTAAATCATATTTCATTGTGGGTCCCCTTTTACTCAAATATAAGCGTTTCATTTATTTATTGGGTGATCCATGGGTGAAGCATCTAGAAGGCTCATACATAGGATTTTATCTTTTACCCAACATCAATCCCTATGGGCCTTTAACCCCTTCTTACCATAGAATGAGGGACAACCTCTTCTTGGGTCAATACACCCTTAAATCCCAAGAGATAAGGAAATGGGGGGGAATAGTGATGGAAAGTGGTAAGTATGGTAGGGAACTGTATGATGGCTCTTCAAGGGAGTTCCTAGTAGAAAACACATCCCCAAGAAAGACTACTTACTAGGGAACAATGTCCACCACCAAGATGATGCAGCGAAAAAGGCATAATGTCCAAGAATATATCATGAAATCTAGAGAAAACATAAGATACAACATACTCAAATGGCTTAAATATTGAAATAATGCTCACCATAATACTTACTTATACCTCATGTAGAAAGGCCCACTGACTTCTGGAAGCTAGCTGATGTGGTGGATGCCATCTGGAAATATGTGACCATCTGTGGTGGCGAGGAGGGTCTCCATCTATGAAAAATGATACTACTAGTCATGTAGTATCTTGACACTTCATATCTGCAACCTGAGGGTCTCGAGACATAATCTCCTTAGTTATCCACAAAATTGGGATAACACTACCAATGCGCCATGTTTAGTGTTTATTATAACCAACCAACAATAATATATTTAAAGTGTATTTATATGTGATCGTGTATATAGGGGGTCGGTTAGGTCGACTTACCCTATATAAACCTAACTCTGGACTATTGTATAGGACAATTGGAATTTGTTCCAACAACGCGTTGCATATTTTTTTGTTCTAGTTGCAGAATTTTCCTCGTTTTGTTTGCAATAGGTGTTCCTATGTTGGGTTTGTCTGATTTTGCGTGCTATTGAGTTGTTTGAGAAATTTATATGGTGTTTATACTATTTTTTCTCATCATTTCAAGAGGAATTTGATGGTGATGTCAGCTATGTGTAAAAGTCTTATGTATGAAAGTATAAGTCCAGTTTGTCATATATGAGACACATAGTCTCATTATACGTGCAAAAGGGGTTCTTTAAGAATCTGTTCAGAACATATTCAAGTTCATACTCATTTTTCTCATAATTTCATGAAGAATTCAATGGTAACCTTTGTTTCTTGGTTGGATTAGTATACTTTAATGTTTTCTTCAAAAACTTGGTATTTGAAAGTCCATTCATTGTAATTTTTTCATTTGAGCATTAATCGAACGGTCTCACTGTTTGAAAGGGGACTCGAAGATGTACTGTTGGAAACAATAATATAATTGTTATTTTTATAAAATGACCTACGTAAGCTACCTACACAGGGTCAATGAAATTTTATTATTCTTCATGAGCAGTTTCCGAAATGACAGTTGCAAATCGTCCCTTCTCCCTATTGTCTTTTCAAACATTGTTTTCATGACTGTAAGCATGAAAACTTGTGACCGAGATTACCATTAAGTTTTTAAAGACAAATTGCTCATATGGTTTATTACAGAATTGTGATTTCTTGCTATGAAGATGTTGCTCTCCTTGTTTGTGTTCCTTTCAATTCTAAGCATGCCTAAGAGATTCATAGTTTTGATGAACAAAATACCCCCACCATTTGATTTTTTGTATGGTTTTTGGTTTGATATTTTATCACATTTCTTTCACAAAAATTTTAATTATTCGATTTTATTTGACTTACCCAACTTTGTAATCAAACCATGATGCGTGCACTTATGTTTGTTTTAAGTTCTTTGGGCCTATCTCGTACTCAGTGCCAAGGTGGCATACAATTTACAGGATGCCATTACTTCTTAGTATGGCCTCAAGTTTCACAAACCTCTTTGCGTACGTTTTAATTAAACACCCTTCCCATTGTATGAATCCTTACAGTGTTTGTTGTTGGGCTCGGGGTTATGGCTCTGTTTCATTTCACGAACCCTACCTGTATGCTATGTTTTGATTACCCTCCCGTCTAGTATGGCTCCCATCGTAAGGATTGAACCAAATGGTATCCAAAGCCTCCTCACATACGACGATTCTAGGGAGGATTTGGACAGAAATGGCTGGCACATTTTCATCAGGAAGTTTCAGGGTTTTAATCTTCGGGTTGCACAAGAATTCGCCTTATCCTTTGATGGTTGTAGGGTGAAAGTTGGTGATGTACTATTGGAGGTTATCGAGAAGTTCCTGAGTCAAGCCACGGGATTGCCAGCGAGTGGTCAAAAATGGTTTAAAAATGCGAAAGTGGAGGAAGTCCCTTGGACCCTGTTGTTTACCTCTCGAAAAATAACCAGCTGTGATAGAGGTATGCCAATTTCATTCCTAAAAAATTGATGGCATGAATTACTCGTTGTGGTAAAGTAATTTGTTACATGTGAGGGACGGTTCAGGCTTGCATTTTTGTATCATTTACGCCTACTTATGAGTTTTACGGGTTTCCCTTTGAATATGCCATATTACTTACTCAAAATCCTATATAAAATGGGGAAAAGATTTCAGAAACAGAGGTCAGACTCTAGTCTTTTTCATCATGGCCTGATTAAAATCATCCTCATACATCAGTTAGAGTCACAAATTGAATGTTGGGATTTGTTTATTACACGAAATGGTTTTGGTAACCCTGAATTGGGAGAAATAGATAAACTCGTCGTTGAGGAAAACCTCGTCCACCCGACAACATCTCTTCCACCTCCCCAGACTTGTGCCTCTTCCCATAACAGTGAACCCTTGATATATCCTAAATACATTCAACAGGCTAGCCAACAGATTACACATCCAAAGGACTGTGTTAAAATTGCAAGGAAACCTAAAGGAAAGAAGTTTAAAAGTAATGTTGATGTCAATTTCAAAAACAAAAGAGCTGGTAGGCTGATTTCTCGAAGTCTTCGAAATAAGACAAATTCCCGTGCAGATGCGATCAGCATGATTGAGGTTAACGAAAGCTCGGACTTTGAAATTGAAAAATTCCTTGCAGAGGAAGACCCTATGTCATTTGGCTCACACCCTGATCGATCCTATAACTTTGTCGATAATTTGCCTCTGTGTTTAAAAGATAGTCCAGGGTTTCCTGGTGTCAATCTCTACAATGAACCTACTATTCATTTGGAGGACACTCCAGTCCACGATTTTGGTTGTTTTAATACAAACGCCACACGATTACAGTGTGAGGTTTGTTTGTCGTGGATTGAAAGATATTACATGGATATACCAGTTATGCAATCCTAGGTCAATGCTTTAAAAGATCAGGTCAGTGTGTTAACAAGTGAAAACTTAAGGCTCGAGTCAGTTATACAAGGAAAAAAAAAATGATTGAAGACAATAGGACTTGTGATATTTAAAAACGTAGAGGTAGCTACAACCATCGTTAACTCCAAAGTTTCATGATTCGATTTTATTTCATGGTTAAAGGTATGATCTATTTAAATAGCATGTTAGTTTTCATTCTTTAGTTAGATTATTTGGTTGTTGGATAAAGATTTATTTTTAAAATTAGTTTGTTTTATTTAGTAAATAGAATGAGATTTCATTTACTATTATAACTAGCTACAGAATCGCAAGATTCTGTAGCCAGTTAAGAAAATTCGAATTGTCTAAATCAATGACAGAAAACATATCTGAAATCTTGTTGTTTTCTTTTGCTAATAGGATATTCAAGGATCTGTGATGTCAAAAATAATTTGAGGCACTCTTCAGACTTTCCATCCATATCAATAATGTAGTTTCAATGCATAGAAATAGACTGCTGTTAGTTTTTCTTAGGATTTGGTAAAACCAGGGTGGTTGCATCCCCCTTTATTTTTTGAAACAAATTTGATCTCGGGAACAGAAACAGTTATGTTTCTTGAGACCTTTATAAACCTATCATTTTGTAAACATTACATCATCTCGGCCTGGGGCAAGAATATGGACATTTACTCACAAACTTGAATGGAATAGAATGCATGTTACAGCTTTAGATTTTTTGTATGATGTTTTAGCTCAAGTTATGTTTATTTCGATTTGATAATAGATGGTGATTGTTTTTGTCGTCATGACTTATTGCAAGTTGATATGATTCATTTGTATATGTTGTCCATATCTCATGTTTCAGATATAATATACAGTGATCATCTATCCAATTTAAATTAGGAGATTTATCTCTAATTTTCTGTTGAATATTTAAATACAAGTTTTTACAGTGAGACTTATCTCATTGTAGTTACTTGTAAATCATAAGATCACTGTGACTGTGTCCATTATATGTTCTGTTATTAAAAATCAATCTCCAACATTATTGTTTCACATTTATTCGGAGCAATCTTAAGATCCATTGTAGGTTTACTTCTCGGATAAAGGTGGCTGGATATTCTCTATTATATAGATGTTGGATGCATCAATAGGTTAGTCTGTTATTTTATTTCGTTTTCTTGCTTATTATAGAAGTTTTTCATATATAGAATGGTTTCCACTATCTATATCTTTATGTTTAATTAAGTAGTTTAATGTTTGATTTCATGAATGGATACATACAAGAAAACAAGTAAAAAATAAATAGTATTTTCGCTCACTTTATTGCTGTTGTTAAAAGAGCCAATTTAAATTTGTTTTTTATAAGTTTAGATTAAAACTCGTGATTTGTATATATTGTATATATCATAAATAGAATTATTATACATATATTATTTAAATAAACTGTATATATATATATATATATATATATATATATATATATATATNTACATATATTATTTAAATAAACTGTATATATATATATATATATATATATATATATATATATAGATGTACATATAGATTTTAGTGATTGTTATTTAGTAAGTTATTTCATTTCCTTTAGTTATTTCTTTTCTTTCTTTAGAACTTAGATCGGCCAACAGAGCCGCTAAACCCGTTAGGGTGAGTTAATCCAAACGGCTTGGGTTAATTATACAACCCCGAACCAGACTCACTCTTCTAGTTGATGAGTGGTTAATTTCCCCTGTCAACAAATGGCACTAGAAGGAGGGCCTGAATACTATTGATGGCACGTGGAGGTCGCAAGACTCCTCCCCCACACACCCACTCACCTATAGTGATAAGAATTCGCTCTGACGACAACATTTGCTCCCAAACAACAACCACATCAAACGACATTCCATAGATAGCTGTTGAACTAGTAACACCAAACCCCACAGGGTCTAACGTTCAAGAAATTGTCCGCCAGTCACTCCTAAGAACATAGGGTGCTTTGGCCTGTATCAAAAAACCAGGTCGGCCATTAAACCAACCATTAGACTTCTCTGATATTAGGGAGAAGCTTGAAGGCACTAGTCATACACTGAACACTACTGATCCAAATCATATTCCTATTCCCACAGCAGTAGGATTTCGTATTCCACCATCACCACCCCCTTCATCTCCTTCTTCTTCAGGAGAAGAATCATCTGACGAAGGCATCTCTTCGTCTCAGCCTTCAACACCACCCACACCTATGGAAAATCCAAATAATCCCACCAGACCTTGGCTCTATCAAGATGCAGTGGCCATACCTGGGCCCCAACATCCTTTGCCTAAACATCCGGAGAAGTGGCTCCCTAAGTTTGATCCTGATTCTAAGCAGATTGTTGAGGATCACATCAAAAAATTCATGCTAGCCATTAGGCTCCATAGTGTTGAACACGAAGACATAGTATGTAGAATTTTCCCATATACATTCGAGGGCAATGATTCTACCTGGTATTTTTCCCAACAACCCCACACCATTGTATCCTGGGCAAGATTCGAATCTTGTTTCCTTGAGAAATTTGGAGATGATAAATCTCCTGAAGTCCTAGTCATGGAACTCTCTAGTTTAAAGGTGAACCCCAAAGAAAAGATAAAAGACTTTAATCAAAGATTCCTAACTTTGAAGAATCGAATCCCCATGGACTCAATGCCCATTGAAAATCTTATCGTCGCATACTATAAAAAAGCCCTACATCAAAACATTACAATCTGGGTTAAAAGGTCTAAGAAAGAAAACTTATTAGAATCCTTCGAGGAGGCGAGTCAAATCAAGAAATATATTCTCATTCTGAAAGACAGTACCTCTAACGAACTAGAAACTACCTCATCCTCCAAGAAGAAAATTGAAATCCTTCCTAGACCTCCCCAAAAAAAAACTCAAACAGATAGTTCGGATCTAGAAAACTTACATAAGGTCATTCATAAGTTGTCTAATCAGGTCATAGATTTAAAAAGATCAGCTGAAGAAGCTTCTTCTAGCAAAGGGCCTTACAAACCCCCTTTCAGAAATCCTTTTCCCACAAACCGACCTAACCCAACTTCTAAAGGCCTAAACTTAGAAAGCCTACAGTTTGCTATCCAGACAATTCTAGAGGCACATGATAACTTAGTGGCCCCTGAAATTCCTAAAGACGTAGCTGAACAAGAAATAGTGGAAGAGGACAACTCCTCTCCCAACATTTTTGGTCATTTTTCAGATAGCATCTTTCAAACTAATTTGGAAACAGTGCATCCTTACAATACCAGGAGTAAGACAAAAAATAAGTCTTCTTCTGAAATTATAAATGCACCTCCAAAACAATCCAAATCAATTGACACTAAACAGAATTCAGTAGCCCCAAGTTTAGAGTATGATTTGATTGAGGATCTAAAAAAACTTAGGGCTAACATTTATGTTTACAAATTATTAAAATTCCCTTTTCTTTTGCAAAAGATGTTGCAGAATATTGCAGAAAACAACAAAAACAGCAGTTCAAACAACAAAAACTTTGCAGAAAATAGCCATAAGACACCTCAAAAGGTCTCCACCAAAACGACATCAGAGTCTTCTGATAACAGAGACCTTAATGTAAAAAGTGTAACAAATGTAGATAAACTAGTTTCAGGGGCTGCAGTTAAAAAACAACAAACTTCTCTTGTTAATACTCGCAGAAATGTCCCTCCTTTTTTGTTGACTTTTGAAATTTTCAATAGGAATGTACATAATTGTATGGTAGATTCTGGTGCATCATCAAATGTAATGCCTTGGTCTTTCTGTCAAAAAATCAATGCTGAAGTTCAACCGTCCAGCCTGAAAATTATTCAGCTTGATCGAACTAGTGTTAAAGTAATAGGTGAATTGAAAGACGTGCTTATTAGATTATCATCTAATCCTAAAGTCCATCAAATCATTGATATTATTTTCGTTGATATCCCTGAAGTATATGGCATGTTTTTAAGTATATATTGGTCTGAACAACTACATGGCTATTTTGCAACAGATTGGTCTCACTTGTGGCTGCCAAAAAATGGAAAGCCCAACAAAATCAAGCTTAATCATGAGCGTTATCTTAAGCTTACGGTTACTTATTTAAATGATCCTAATGAGCCATTTACAACTTATTCAAATTCACCTGAAGCATAGTGAATGAATACTTTTTTCGGCAATTTCATCGCCGAAACTTCTACCATTACTGATCCCGAACAACAGTCTGAAATTATGACATGCACACAGCCAATTGTTCGCTCTCAGTGGTCACATACACCCGATGAAAATCAAATCTGGTCTCTTTACTTTGATGGATCTAAATCCAAGGAAGGAGCTGGTGCAGGATGTGTGATCATTGATCCAGCCGATAACAAAACTTTGATCTCTTGCCAGTGAGAGTTTGAATGCATGAACAATATAGTGGAATATGAGGAACTCCTGCAAGGCCTCAGAAAAGCACTAGATTTGAGGATTTAGAATTTGACTGTCTTTGGTGATTCCAAATTTGTGGTCAGACGGGTAAAAAATTCTATCCACTGTTTATCTCCACACCTGAAAAGCTATCAGACAGAAGTATGGAATTTAATTAACAAATTTTTTGCATTTAACATTAATTCTATTCCAAGATTGAATATTTATGAGGCTGATTTGTTAGCTAATGTCGCCTCAAAACTTTTTCCTGTAGAAGGCCTATCTCCGAATGCATTTTCCGTCGAGTTGTTGTTCAGACCATCCATCCCGGACAACATTACAAATTGGATAATATTCGATGATGATCAACAGATCATCAGTTTTTTGCACATGGAGGAGACTTTCCAGGGCGCAGTTATCGACGAAGGTACCCATAACGAAAACCTTCACGATTTTACATTAATACCAGATCCAAGATCCCCAGAGTCTGCATCAGACATGGTAAACTCTATCCCAAAATATGTGGTTAGATTAGAAAAAATTTATGATCTTCACGATAAGTTCCAAAAATCAATGAATTGTAAAACGAATAGTTCTTCCTTGACACATGAAAAAGTAAATTTAGGAACTAAAGATAATCCACAGTGCATCAATTTGGGGTTGGGATGTTCTAAGCAAGAAAAGATGGCATTTGTTAAGTTGTTTAAGGAATTCAAAGATGTCTTTGCCTGGACATACGACGACCTAAAGACCTTTGATCCTAACATCATACAACACATTATTCCCATGAAACCCCAGACCCAACCTTTTCAACAGAAGTTAAGAAAGATGCACCCAAAGCTTGAACCAACAGTCAAGAAAGAATTAAACAAACTCCTGAATGCTAAAATAATCTTCCCAGTTAGACATACACAGTGGGTCTCTAATCTTTTCCCTGTGAGGAAGAAGAGTGGTGAAATCTGACTATGTGTCGATTTACGGAATCTAAACCGAGCATCTGATAAATACAACTACCATGTTCCTCCCATGGAACAAATCCTTCAACAAGTATCTGGTTTTAAAAGATTATCACTGCTAGATGGTTTTTCAGGGTATAACCAAGTCTTTATGTCTCCCCCAAACCAGCTCAAAACCACTTTCTGTACTCCATGGGGTACCTACGCTTATAGGAAGATGCCCTTTGGTCTTATAAATGTCGGTGCCACCTTCCAGAGAGAGATGGACATCGCTTTCCATGGCTTAATCAATCAATCTGTGGTAGTATATCTAGATGAAGTTACTGTCTTCTCAAAAAATAAAGGAGATCACCTAGCCCATCTAAGATCTATTCTACAGTGATGTCGTAAGTATGGAATTTCTTTAAATTCTAAAAATATGTCTTTGCAGTAGAACAAGGAAAGATCCTTGGATTCATTGTATCAAATGAAGGGATGATTATTGACCCTGAAAGGACCCAAGTCATTTCAAAACTCCCCCCTCCCTCTTCAAAAAATTCCATGCAATCTTTCTTAGGACAGATCAACTTTGTTAGGAGGTTCGTCCCCAGTTTTTCAGAAATAGATAGACCATTAAAGAACCTAATAAAAAAGGATGTACAATACCATTGGAGACCTCTGGAAAGTCAAGCCTTTGACTCAATAAAAAAGGCCATAGTAGACGCTCCTTCTCTAATGAGCCCTGATTTTTCGTGAGACTTTACCCTCTACACATTTGTCTCTGATCGGTCTTATGCCACTTTCCTAGCCCAAAAGAATGTTGAAAACAACGACATCTCAATTGATTTTATGAGCTCAGCCTTCAAGGGAGTAGAACTCAATTACCCAGTGGTAGATCAACAGGCTTATGCTGTTTTTAAAGCACTGAAACACTTTCGATCTTATCTGCTGAAATCTAGGACAAAAATCATTGTCCCTTACCCTACTATCAAAAATTTGTTAGTGTAGAAAGAACTGGGTGAAAAAAGGGCAAATCGGGTCACCTCTTTACAAGAATACGACATAGAAATTACCCCAGCCCAGATTGTTAGAGGCCAAGGTTTATGTAAATTCATTGTCGATTCAGCTATCAGACAACCGAATGAAACTGATATTCTAATTCAAGATCAACACAATCAAAACCAAATCTGGTGTGTACAAAGCCTTACCAGTCCTTGGTATGATGACATCAAATTTTATCTAATGAACGGATCAGCTCCCCGACACCTTGATCCAAAAAAGAGGAGAGCACTAAGATTAAAATCTGCTTCCTTTCAGCTGGTAAACGGTATTTTGTTTCCCCAAATTTTCGATGGAATACTTATGCGTTGTCTTGAAAAAGATGAAGCAGAAAAAGTCTTATTAGAATTACATGGAGGGGAAGCTGGTGGGCATTTCGGTGGAGACACCACTGCCCACAAAGTATTAAGAGAAGGTTATTACTGGCCTACTCTTTTCAAAGATGCCCATGCCTTATGTCGTAAGTGTGTGATATGTCAAAAGGCATCTAGGCGAGTACAGAAACCAGCATTCCCGCTACAACCAGTTTCGGTGGACTCCCCTTTTCAACAGTGGGGCCTAGATATTATAGGCCCAATCAATCCAGCATCCTCGCAATAGCATAAATACATCATAACAACCATGGATTATTTCACCAGATGGTCTGAGGTTGCCCCATTAAAAGCTATAAATACGAGCCAGGTAATATCCTTTCTGAATTCAAATATTATCACTCGTTTGGTATTCCTGAATGCCTAGTATTTGACAATGCTTCCTATTTTTCGTCTCTTGAAATGAGTGATTTTGCTCTAGAAAAAGGAATAAAATTAAAGTACACTGCCAGCTATTACCCTCAAGGCAATAGTTTGGCAGAATCAACTAATAAAAACCTGATCAAAATTATCAAGAGAACGGTTTCTGAAAACCATAAAAATTGGCATAATGCACTATTTAACGCAATCTGGGATGACAGGGTAACTCCTAAAACTGCTATTGGAAATTCCCCCTTTTTTCTCGTTTACGGCAGGGAAGCGATTCTTCCACCACATGTCCTTCTTCCATCTCTACAGTTATTGCAGAAGGTACAAGAAGAAGACTACCCTCTGTTAGGACCACACAATGTACCTTTTTGCCTATACTTTTTGCCACTATTATACTCTTGATCACCCACATTTAAACTCATACTATCAGTTTATCTGATCATTCCAAAGGTATACAACATCCCTTCTCATTTAATATACGTTTAATCTGTTTTGCATAATATTTTACATCACTCTCGTACTTAACCATTGATTAAAAATGCATAAGTGTTCAAACTGTAGAATAACATCTAAGGCCTGTTGCTGAAACACAGAACTAATGCTGAAACACAGAGCTGCTGTACAGTCCGAGGTCGCAGATGCTGAAACACAGAGTTGTTGTACAGTCCGAGGTCGCAGATGCTGAAACACAGAGCTGTTACATAGTCCGGAGTCGCAAATGCTGAAACATAGAGCTATTACACAGTCCAGATGCTGAAACATAGAGGAAACCGCCAGGACCGACGATGCTGAAACACAAAGGAAGCCGTTACAGTCAGCGGTCAACAGAGCATCAACCGTCACTCCCACGTAAATGCCGACACAGTCAAGAGCGCAATTCACGTGGCTTAAACAGCCCGCGAATTCCGATGTTGAAATAGCATCAGCAGCAACGAGAAGAAGCTGTTACGCCAGCCGTAACAGTAATACCTCATTCAGCTCCTGTAATAGCATTCGGTTGCGCGAGACTAGGACATACTATTCTGGTTTAGAAAGTAGATCCGACTAAAGATAGGACTCAGATACACATTGTAATTTCTGGTCAATTGTATCGATGGGGTTCCCTCTTTAAATAAGAGGAAATCATCATTTGAGGGAGCCAAGTTTTTATGTATTGAAAAGCTTCAGAGAGAGGGACACACTTCATTTTTCCAAATTGTAATATGATATTTTGACAGATGAATAGAAGACTGCTTTGAGTATCCTTCTCTAGCTTTTTCGTTTCAGGGGAATCTTGTGAGAAGGGAGGGCCCACCTTCATCACAAGATTCACCCGTTAGTTTTAGAAGTGTGTTTGTTCAATTTCTATTTAATTAACTTTTGTTTGTTGAAACACTACTTTTAATGAATTCCTCTTTGCTGAAACACTACTGAACTCTGTCTTAGTTTATTGAATGAAATTTGTAATTCTTTTCATTAGCAATCTTGTGTGATGATTTTATGGTGCTAGCCGGAGATTGGGTTAAGGGTTCCTGCTCAGAACGGAAGGGATCAGAACATCTTGTTCTCTATAGGTTTCATTCACTTATGTAAGTGTGCTAGCCAGAAACTGGGTTAAGGGTTCCTGCTCATAAATGAAGGAACTGGAACATCCTGTTCTCTATAGGTTTCATTCACTTCTGCAAGTGTGCTAGAAAGAAACTGGGTTAAGGGTTCCTGCTCAGAAAGGAAGGAACTGGAACATCATGTTCTCTGTAGATTTCCATTACTTTTGTAAGCGAGCTAGCCAGAAACTAGGTTAAGGTTTCCTGCTTAGAAATGAAGGAATCGGACTACCCTGTTCTCTGTAGAACTCAATTATTTTTCACAAGTGTGCTACTCAGAAATAGGGCTAAAATTTCCTGCTTAGAAAGGAAGGAATTAGATGGCCTTGTTCTCTGCTAGATAGAGTTAACTGTTCTCTGCATTACTGTTTTCATGAAAGAGTGTTAGTACTGAAGTCTTTGTTTGAGAGTAAGGGTCCTGTTCTCTGGTTACAGAATAGTTGTTCTTTCCTATTGCAAGTGTTATTTTTAATGTAATCTAGGATTCTTAGATTAATCTTTAAGATCTGCAATAGGGAAGTTTCTTTCCTATGATTTAATTCAGAACTTCAGTATATTCAAGCAAGTGTGATTAGTATAGTTTCTTTTAATACAACTGTAAGTTGCTTTTGGAATTGAGCATATATAGTGCGTGGTTATCTTTGAAACAAAAGACTTCCCTGGGTTGATAATTTATGTATCACTTGGTTGTTTGAATCAATTAAGCAATTATAGTGACCAACACCCTCCCTTGGAAAGTCGAATTAACGCTTTGCTGAAATTAGAGGAAGTAAGGGCTCAAGAAAAACGAAAATTGGATAAACATCAACTCATTGTCAAAAACTAGTTTGATTCCAATTATGCCTTTGATAGAAATTTTGAGGTAGGCGATCTTGTCCTTAAGTGGGACAAACCTCATGAGGGAAAAGGAGAGCATACTAAATTTTAAAACTTGTGGTTGGGACCATTTTTAGCTGCTGAGAAACTAGGACCCAGCTCCTTTCACCTGCAAAATCTAGAGGGACAGCCAGACACCTTCCTGGTGAATGGCCAAGCTCTCAAAAAGTACTTTACCTGATGACTTTCCCATACACCCTTTGTAAATATTTTCTGTTTTGTTTTCCTTGCTGTTTGTTTTTCTTTTCTGGTTTGTTTTGTTTTTCATTTCTTCTTATGGGTCTTTCTTTTTGAAACACACATGCCTACACCATGGGCTATCTCAAACAAAGAAAACAGAAAACTTCCCCTCGAAAATAACTGCTAAAGTTGTCAGAACATCAATTGTTATATTTCTCTGAAATTGTCCCCTTGTTGAAGATGACTTTTTGTTTGAAAAATGTTTTCTCGGTTTCAATCTGCAATTGAAAGTATTTACGACCATCTATATAAATATTTTTACGCTGTCCCTGTTCTTTAAGAGATAAAATCAACGATGTCTCCCTATTCTTGAAAATCAGTTTTATTAATGAACTATTTTTGGATCTTGATGAAGGACAACACAAAAATTTTTAAAGTCTGTGACATAAAAACTGGAATTTTCAGCGTCACCCTACTCTATTGAATATTTCAAAAACTATAATATGAATAAACTCTCAAAGAGCTATGGGAAGTGTTTGTAAACCCGCTGGGACACTGAACAGGTCTACTAGCAGTGGGTAAATGCATGCATGGCGCCAAAATAACTTCATCGGGGTACTAAACAGGCCCGCTGGCAGTGAAGCAATGTCAGGTAAAAGAAAATTCTTAGATATGGATTTCGTTTTTCCCTTAAACATCCTTCGTTCTGATCTGAAATTTCTTGACAGGATACAGATGTCAGAGTGGGTTAATTGACATCCCTTTCAAGGCTATGGACATCTGCTGGCAGCAGCGGCCCTGTCAAAAATATTGGAGATTTTTAACTTAACATCGTGGCGTTCTTTTGCCAAGTTTGTCACTAGTTTTCGTTTCTTTGAATAAAAGTTATCTGAAACTGGACCGCGTTTTGATTATTTGAGATGTTCAAATGGCTTTTCGGTTGTTCTTCAAGTTGAAGTTTTTCAGATTTTTCTAACCTGAACTCGTTCATGTAACAGAGATAACTACTTCTCCCAGCATGTCGCCATTGTTGGCAGCAATAATATAATTGTTATTTTTATAAAATGACTTACGTAAGCTTCCTACACAGGGTCAATGAAATTTTATTATTCTTCATGAGAAGTTCCTGAAATGACAGTTGCAAATCGTCGCTTCTCCCTATTGTCTTTTCAAACTTTGTTTTCATGACTGTAAGCATGAAAACTTGCGACCGGGATTACCATTAAGTTTTTAAATACAAATTTCTCATATGGTTTATTACAAAATTGTGATTTCTTGCTATGAAGATGTTTCTCTCCTTGTTTGTGTTCCTTTCAATTATAAGCATGCCTAAGAGATTGATAGTTTTGATGAACAAAAGACCCCCACCATTTGATTTTTTGTATGGTTTTTGGTTTGATCTTTTATCACATTTCTTTCACAAAACTTTTGATTATTCGATTTTATTTGACTTACCCAACTTTGTAATCAAACCATGATGCGTGCACTTATGTTTGTTTTAAGTTCTTTGGTCCTAGCTCGTACTCAATGCCAAGGTGGCATACAATTTACAGGCTACCATTACTTCTTAGTATGGCCTCAGGTTTCACAAACCTCTTCACGTACGTTTTAATTAAACACCCTTCCCATCGTATGAATCCTTACAACGTTTGTTTTTGGGCTCTGGGTTATGGCTCTATTTCATTTCATGAACCCTACCTGTATGTTGTGTTTTGATTACCCTCCCATATAGTATGGCTCCCATCGTAAGGATTGAACCAAATGGTATCCAAGCCCTGCTCTCATACGACGATGCTAGGGAGGATTTGGAAAGAAATGGTTGGCACGTTTTCATCAGAAAGTTCTAGGGTTTTAATCTTTGGGTTGCATAAGAATTCGCCTTATCCTTCGATAGTTGTATGGCAAAAGTTGGTCATTTGAAATTGGAGGTTACCGATGAGTTCGTGAGTCAAGCCACAGGATTGCCAGCGAGTGGTCAAAAATGGTTTAAAAATGTGAAAGTGGAGGAAGTCCCTTGGACCCTGCTATTTACCTCTCGAAAAATAACTAGCTGTGATAGAGGTATGCCAATTTCATTCCTAAAAACTCGGTGGAATGACTTACTCGTTGTGGTAAAGCAATTTGTTACATGTGAGGGATGGTTCGGGCTTGTATTTTTGTATCATTTGCACATGCTTATGAGTTTTATGGGTTTCCCTTTGAATATGGCATATTACTTACTCAGAAGCCTATATAAAATGGGGAAAATATTTAAGAAACAGAGGTCAGACTCTAGTATTTTTCATCATGGCCTGATTAAAATCATCCTCATACATCAGTTAGAGTCGCAAAATGACTGTTGGGATTCATTTATTACATGAAATGGTTTTGGTAACCCTGAATTGGGAGAAGTAGATAAACTCGTCGTTGAGGAAACCCTCGTCCACCCGACAGCGTCTCTTCCACCTCCCCAGACTTGTGCCTCTTCCCCTAAAAACGAACCCTTGATTTATCCTAAGGACATTCAATAGGCTAGCCAACAGATTACACATCCAAAGGAATGTGTTAAAATTGCAAGGAAACCTATAGGAAAGAAGTTTAAAAGTAATGTTGATGTCAATTTCAAAAACAAAAGAGATGGCAGGCTGATTTCTCGAAGTCTTCAAAATAAGACAAATTCCCATGCAGATACAATCATCATGATTGAGGTTAATGAAAGCTCAGACTCTGAAATTGACAAATTCCTTGCAGAGGAAGACCCTATGTCATTCGGCCCACACCCTGACCAACCCTATAACTTTGTCGATAGTTTGCCTTCGTTTTTAAAAGATAGTCCAGGGTTTCCTGGTGTCAAGATCTACAATGAACCTACTATTCATTTGGAGGACGCTCTGGTCCACAATTCTGGTTGTTTTAATACAAATTCCACATTGTTACAGTGTGAGGTTTGTTTGTCGTGGATTGAAAGATATTACACGGATATACCAGTTCTACAATCCCAGGTCAAGGCTTTAAAAGATCAGGTCAGTGTGTTAACAAGTGAAAACTTAAGGCTTGAGTCAGTTATACAAGGCAAAGAAAAACGATTGAAGACCACAGGACATGTGATATTTAAAAACGTAGAGGCAGCTACAACCATTGTTAACTCCAAAGTTTCATGATTCGATTTGATTGCATGGTTAAAGGTATGATCTTTTTAAATAGCATGTTAGTTTTCATTTTTTAGTTATATTATTTGGTTGTTGGATAAAGATTTATTTTTAAAATTAGTTTGTTTTATTTAGTAAATAGAATGAGATTTCATTTACTATTATAACTAGCTACAGAATC
>JASDQU011403687.1:52786-65774 GCA_032191745.1 Picea mariana
ATCATTCAAAGACAAAGCATATTGATATTCATTATCACTTTGTGAGAGACATGATTGAAGAAAATAAAGTATTGTTGATGAATGTGGACACTTTGAAGAATGTTGCAGATTCATTAACAAAATTTGTGAGCACTGAGAAGTTCTCTTGGTGTTGAGAATCCTTGGGTATTGCTGCCCTGGATTGTTGACTATGTAACCCTGTAACCCCCTGTATGCAAAGAAAACAACAAGTGAGAAACGTGTCACATATTTAGGTGGTTTTTTGGCACATGGTTTATTTGCCGATGGTTTTCTATTTCCAGTTAAGGAATTAGGGTTGTTGACTAATGCAGGTCATTAGGTTAGGTTTTTGGATGCCGTTGGCTCCTATATGTATATTGTATTGTAAACAATGTAATACTATGAATGAATATAGAATATGTTGGTTTTCCTGGTTTGGGTTTCCAGGGAAAAATCTCTGTGTAATGTTTGTATTTTCCATTGTATATTCTCTGTTCTTTTACTGAAAATATGTTTGCAGTAAATATTGTACAAGGTTAAAATCTACAAAAATGTCAAGTAATTAGGAAATGTTTAGACTTTGACATACGTCTTCTTCTAGATTGGAATTATTTTCTAGTTCATTCTAGGTGAACTATCCAACATCTAATTTCGATGTTTTTTGACACAATTTTTTCATTGAAGCTCAGATCATAGGCTTCTGAAAGATCCAGTATATCAGTTTTTGGATTGATGTTTATTGCTTAGCTGATACAAAGATATAGATTTGTGAGGGGGGAATGTTAGCGTATGGCTTACCTTACCAATCACTAAGTATTCTTGTCACTTTTATTTGTATTATTCATTTAAAGGACAATAATAATTTATCATGAAACAATGACTAAGTGAGTTAGTTCTAGCCTAGTCACCATCGAAGTGTCAGGATCTAGAACAAATCTCTCTATAAAGTAGCATCATGCATTATTGCACTTTATATTTGTAACTTTTGTGTGGATATTATACAATATCTCTTGAGACCTTTTATTGTCATATTGTTGTTCCTATCTTGTTTTTCTATTTCTTAACAAATACATCTCATTTCAATCGCACATTTCAGCACATTTAGAGCTTCTCATGACCCGAGATTTTTTCAGTGTTTCACACATTTCCCATTCTATGGTTGTTAATTCCATGTCCGTTCCAACGATAAGCATATCATTTCATATCAATTACAATATCATGAGTATCACATTTTATTCAAACCCATGGAAATCTAATCTAGTAGAGTATATATAATAAACATGTGGCTATCGATACTCATAGATAATGACTTTTATAGTGTCAATTTGGAACCCCAATGTTTATTTGAGGCTTCAAACAAAACGTCCACAAGATCTCGAATGACAATTTGGTTATTCTATGAAATTTGTTTCTCTAATATTCTCTCTAGCAAGTCATTTAACTTCTTATGCTGGCCCTTCAAGCGACTGCTGAGATTCTTTGTTACCATCACCATTAAGAATCTTGACGCATGTCCAATTTTAATAAATAATGTTGATGGTAACAAAGAATTTTTAACCATATTTAACAGGAAAATCACCAATTTAACCTTCAAATTCCATCTCTCATAATGTATATAACACATTCTCCAGCACTTCGATGCGTTATTTATGACAGTCTACGAGACTTCGACCAAGGAGTATGAGTCTAAAAGAAAAATAAATTTGTCAATGTCGGTGGGCTATTTATGACAGTCCAGGAGACACAGACCAAAATAAACTTGTCTATGTCGGTGGGCTATTTACGACATTCCAGGAGACTTAGACCCAGGACTACGAGTCTAAAAGAAAAAAAATAAAAATTTGACCAATTGGAGAGGAGATTTTGGCTTTGCTTTGTGGCTCTCAACATCCCAAGTACTTCCGGGGGCGATTGGTGTGGATTCAGGTATTTCTAGGCCACCCAAGTAGTTATCAAAGTCGATGGCATATTTATGATGTTCTAGGAGACTTAGACCAAAGCCCATAGGTCCAAAAGAAAAAACAAAAAGACTTGGATCAATCGCTTTGGTTGGTGAAGATTGCAGATTTGCTATGTGGTTCTCAGCCTTCCAAGTGGCTGTCAAATCGTTGCACCCTATGCATCGGGTTACTTGTGGTGGGTGTAGGTTAAGATTCCAAATTCATTTTGTCATTTTCAACTTTTGAAGTGGCTGTTGATTGATAGGATTATTTATTATAATGCAGAAATCAGAAAAGCAGTTTTCTTGTTATTCAATTGAATTAAAGGTAACTTTTCAATATATATATAGGTTAAAAGTCATTACAATATATTTATTATAAGTTTAGCATGTTATTTATGGGAATTGAATCCTAGTGGAGAGGATAACAATTATTTCTCACAACCATCTAAACTAAATTCAATTGATCCATCCCATTATCAAATATTTGTTTATGACAATTCATAAAACTTATGCCAAAACCCAAAAAACTTAGCTTATTTAAAAAAAACATTAAAAAAAACTTAGACGATGCCCAAAAGTCCAAAAGAAAAAGACAAAACTATCAACAACCAAAAAAATTCTTGGTTCGTTGTTTAGTATTTATATGGTGGTGGGCTTGGTGTCAACTCGCTCCACTTTAATACCAATACCATCACTGAGAGGCGTGTAAGACCAACACCATCGCGTTGAACACATGTCTTTAAAAAATAATTTGAAAAAGGTTTTGGAACAAAAATGAAAAAATGAAAAAGGCTAAATGGTCTATATTTTTTAATTGTTATTATTGAAATTTATGTTTGCAATCTTTGAGATTGCAATTTTGGATAGAAGAATTGTTCTTAGTAATGAAGAAATTGATTCAACATGTTCAAAAACCCCAATTACTATCGGATTATGCAATATTAACATCCGATATCCATATTCAATCAATCTAAAATGATTCCTATTGAACTTCAAGTCGAAAATACAAATTTCCCCTCCTGTTATTGTGAGCGACTAGAAAAGAACCAATTTCTCATTCATTTAGACTATGTGACACATGAACTTGTGAAAGGGGCGAGTATTTATTCCTCTTTCTAGAACTTATTTCCTATGTAAAACTTCTTGAAGCCTTAAAGGGAAGGGTCATACAAAATAATTGTCAACTTTCATCATAATTCTTGTCATATTTTGAAAGTCACATTTGACTTAGTTTTCTTGAAAATATTTTTCAAACCCTTGGAGGCAAAGGTCATACAAAATAATTGTTATCTTTCATCAAAATTGTTGCCATATTTTGGAAGTCACATTTCACTTTATTAAGTTTGAGTGGGTAGTATTTGTCCTACAACCAGTAAACCATTATGTTCATAGGAAGGTAACTATCTTTGTGGACACCCTCACTAACACAAGGATCATGGTATTTTGAAAATTATACATTGTTGCAGAGTAAACCTCTCAATGAATGTAGGATAACAAAGAGGAGGATATGAAAATTTTAAGTCATAAAAACTATATCAAACATGCAATTTCATTTATTTGTTATCTTGTTTATTATTTATACACATGCACCCCCATAACACATCCCACATATGAAGAGGGGGAGACTGAGAAAAAATCACTTCCTCTATTTGGTGGTGATTCAACCCCCCAATGTTAATCTCCTAGATTTTTGGCCAACAAATCTATTGTTATATCATTTTCTCATTATTGGCTAGTTTAATATGTGCAATGATACCCTTTTTAGCCCAAGGGGTTCGCTAACCAATTGTCACCAATATCGTTGGGTATTTAGGTAGTTCCATATCAACAAATTCCTATTTTGAATCTCCTTGGTGAGGCATACTAGTATATAGCAATATGATTACTAGGGATTCCATCCAGGAATGAGAGGAAGCATCCCTTAGGTTTCCCATGAGGTTTCTCTTACAAAACAATTTTTACTCTTTGTCTCCTATACCTTTTTCCTTGAGAAGTAGAACCTTGAAAAACCTCTAGGCACTTCCCCTCATTTTGAGGATGGTATCCAATGTAAAGAAGGTGTCATGGACTATTATGCACCTAACTGGATAGGGATATTGAGTGAGGCCCACAAATATCAAGAATGTCTCATCAATAACCAACCTAGGTACTTGATCCTCAAACCTCCATCTTATAATCCACATCACTCAACCACAAAAGCTAACCCACTAGATTAGTTTTTCTCCTACATACCAAAGAGGTTTAATTTTAGGAATCATAAAGAATTCTTTGTAAACATAAGGTGTAAAGAAGGTTTCCCCCTCTAAGTGGAATTGCTATTCATTCACTTTCTATCATTCTTAAGAAATGAAATTACTTCTTCTTTCTATTTTTATATCGTTTAAATTAATTTAACTATATCAATATTTGTGTTTTTACTTTATATATAATCATAAAATGGACCAAGTCTAGTTAGTAAAATGTAAGTTTCATGTTAATTCTCCTAAAGTAAATATCTTATGCCAAGGTAGGAATTTAACGGAGCAAAATAAAGTTATGAACAAAGAAAAATTTAAAACCCTTGTTAAAAATCAAATTTATCATATGGATTATAAAGAGCGGTGAGAATTAAGAAAGCATTACCTAAGATCGTGACGAGATAGGGAATCCTATATTTTACCACTAAATTTCATTAAAAAAAAAATATGTATTTGGTTATCAACCAATTTGATAGGAAGATGATCACTAAGTGTATCATGTGGTACATCAATTGGTTGCTTGGAGATATTAAAGGAAGTTGTCTTTTTCAATTTCAAGACTCACGATGACTTTTGTAGGAAGAAAATGTATATGAAATCCAAGTAAGGTATGAAAGTTGTTGATGTATCGACAACATAAAAAACTAACAAGAAGTTCACCAAAACAAAGAAGGAAAAAAAACAGCAAGAAATTTGCTTATTCCATACCATACAAGTAATGGGATTAATGTAAAAAAAATGATCATGATAAGAACCACTCTTGGGCATTACACCTTCAACTCATCGTGAAAAAAAATAAGGAAAAGGTTTTCGAAATCCAATCCAAGAAAGTTAAAGGATAATATATCGAAGGGGTATTGATGTTGACATTAACATTATAGTATTAGTGCCAAAAGTTAACAACAATGTCTAAGCTAATTTTATGTCCTCTCCATATCTTGAGAATGTAATGTATTTCCACTAATGATAATAACTAGTCATTAGAATTCATGGAGAAGACGTTGTTCCATGCAATGAAGCAAATAAAAAAACCCTATGGTGACGACAATATTTTTTTAAGACGCCAAAAAAATATGATTTTTAAGTCCTTAGTTCAATAATCAAATTAAATAATATGGCACATATGAAATCATATTCATTCGGATGGTTATAAAAGGATGTTGAAATCCAAATTATGTTGAAATCCAAATTATTAATGAGTGTAAGTTTGTATTATATATTTTAAATCAATTTATTGACAAGTTTAAATGTAATGTATTATATATTTTAAATCAATTTATTGACAAGTTTAAATGTAATGTTGTTTATTTAAATGTAGAATATAGTTATTGATTTGGTGAGAATTTAAATGTAGAATATAGAATATAGAATAATATTTTTTTTAAAAAAATGTAGAATTTATTTAAATGTAGAATATAGAATAATATTTTTTTTAAAAAAATTCATATTTTTTCATCAAAAACTCAAAATCAACTCTTAAATAAAAAAATCATGCTTATAGTAGCATCCTTTTTTTGGCTTAAAATTACAATCTTTTGAAAGCATGGCCTTATGATCCTGTAATGTTGTTGAGAAAACTTTAAAATAAAACTTGGAAAAAAAATGGTGATACTATGTAGCAACTTTTTTTTTTTAAATTTTGTGGGGGTGCGGGGGACAAGGGGTGTGTGTGTGTTGAATTACAATTTTTTGGAACCACGTCTTTAAAAACTAGTACTATTGGAGATAGAACCTTAAAATCAATCTCCAAATCGAAAGATGGTGCTATCAACAACAATAAATTTTCCATAGTTAGAATTACAATATTTTTGGAACCACATTCACCAAAAATACTAATACTAAAATCAACCTTAAAGTTGTCATTCCTTTAGAGATAGTTTATTACTTCAAGTACATTTGTTTTGGTATACCATCGCACATATGAAATCATATCCATTGAGATGGTTATAAAAGGATGTTGAGATCCAAATTACTTATGTGTAAGTTTGTATTATATATTTTAAATCAATTTTTTGATGAGTTTAAATGTAATGTTCTTCATTTAAATTACTTCAAGTACATTTGTTTTGGTATACCATCGCACATATGAAATCATATCCATTGAGATGGTTATAAAAGGATGTTGAGATCCAAATTACTTATGTGTAAGTTTGTATTATATATTTTAAATCAATTTTTTGATGAGTTTAAATGTAATGTTCTTCATTTAAATGTAGAACATAGTGAAAAGTGGTGCTTATAGTAGCACCATTTTGGGGGGCTTAAAATGACAACCTCTTGGAAGCATGCCCTTATGATCCTGTAATGTTGTTCAGAAAACCTTAAAATCAAACACGGAAAAACAATTTGGTGATACTAGGTAGCAGTAACTTTTTATTTTTTTTGTGAGCGGTGCGGGGGGCAAGGGGTGTGTGTGTTAAATTACAAATTTTTGGAACCGTATCTTTAAAAACTAGTACTATTGGAACTAGAACCTTAAAATCAACCCTCAAATCGAAAGATAGTGCTATCAACAACAATGTTTTTTCCATGGCTAGAATTACAATATTTTTGGAACCACATTCACCAAAAATACCAATACCAATACAAATAAAACCTTAAAATCAACCTTAAAGTTAGCATTCCTTTAGAGTTAATTTATTACTTCAAGTACCTTTGTTTTGGTATAGCAATAGTAATGATATCAGTATCTTTTTCTCCTAATAACTTTTAAAGTTTTTTTATAAGAAATCAAAAAATCATTAAGAAAACAATTTCTCTCTTATTTTAGATTATTATTATTATTAAATGAATTAAAAAAAAAATTTAAAAAAAAACTTATGTAAAAAACTAATAGAAAAAAGAAAAGAGAAACATAAATAATAAGTTATAAAAAAACAAAAAAAAAACAATAAAAGCAAACCAAAAAACAACCCGTAGAGGGGTGCAATGCAAAGCATCATCCCTCCCCTTCCAAATTCCTTCCATACATATATAACAACACATATCATGCAAAATATAGGACAACATAACATTTATAACTTCACATATAAAATATTTATATATCATGTGATGCATGGGGATTTTATTTTGTATTTTATGAGCATTAGTCAACACAACATGTTTATGTTGTTTGAAACTAGTATCTTTGTCGACCATCCATAGAGTCATAAATGGAAATCAAACGTGAAAGTGATAAAATCCTTGTCCGTTATTCCTAGATGGGGTGATACCCATTGATATTGGGCACATCCACATTGTGTCGCGGAGGATCGATCTGGTGATGTTAGAAGATGGTATTTTTGGAGTTTCGAGATAGGATGCAACGACGAGTGGGAAAGATAGAAGCCCACTGCTAGACGGTTTCGTACAAGCTCTTCTCATGAGAGGAATTGATGACATGCATTAACGCCAATGCTGGGATAACTCATGGGAGCACGCAACCATCAGTGATGAGGAAGGCGAAGTTTCATGAAGAGGGAATGGAGAGTACCTTGGGAAATTATGAAGAGGNTACCTTGATCCGACGCTCTTCCGATCTCTGCGGATCAAGGTAAGTTAGGCAGGGAATAGAGCCTTGAGCATTAATATGGGAGAAGAGGTGTCTGAAATGAAGAGGTGTGAGTGTTGATTTGGTCAAGAGGTGAGAGATGAGGGTGGTTGATTCCTAGGCTAGACACGTAGGAAAGAAGAGCCCAATTACATGCTTAAAATATTCGGGGCATTTGCTTGGTAAGTGGAGCGGGATATGCATGTTTAGTATGGATAGAAATTGGGTAACGAAGGAGGTGGGTAGTGAGCAGAGGGGGTGAGGGATACATAAGAACCTTATTCTTGTCACAGACCTCTGAATAACACTTGAGAAAATCATGAGGATTGGATTGTGAGATTTCAGTGTTAGAATCTCTGCTCAACAATAGAGGAAAAGGTAGCCGACGAGGTAGAGGAAGTGGTTTGAGGACAAAGGAAAACTATGACAGAAGAGGATATTTTGGAGGAGGTTTAGGACCAGGTAGATGACCCATATTATTAAAGGAATAGAGAAGCTAAGTAGTTCAAGATAGCAAAAAATTATTGGATAGTCAAAGAAATGGTTAGCTAGACCTTGGAGAAGATTAGGAAGGAACAAGGGGACAATTTGCATGCACTAAGAATTTTTTAGGGAAAATTTAAGCTATTCTACAAGTCCCAGTGTGTGATTCATTTCTAGGTCACCCTAGGAGGTTAGTGACCTAAGAAGCCAGAAGAAGTAGTGGGATATCTGAGTCCGTGAGAATCCAAAGATTTCCCAATCAACATGGAAGAGTATGAGGTTGTCACAACAACGAGAGATAACACCAAGGTGGCTCATCACTAGGCTGGAGCATTGAGAGACCGAGTTTGATATAGCTTCTATGTGGTTGTTTTTGTGCTTATAGTTATCTTACTAGGCATAGAGTACATATAACTCATGCAGATAATGTTAGTACTATATGATCAACCTCCATATTTATAGTTATATTTTGGGGGGAGTGATATCATACATGATAACATTATGATGAAAACCTGGTTAAATTCTTCTGGGGAAGGAATCTGGTTTTCTTTTTGGCATATTCCATCATACTATTCAATAACACAGGGTGCTACAACAGAGGACAAACACCTTCAATAACCACTCACATAACTATATCAAAGATCAACACAACGGTTTTTTTACATGATATAACCCCTATGGGGAAACATCCACAACCTTAGCCAACATGGCCACTTGAGGCAATTTATTAATGCAAAAGACAAATAGTTTACATAGAGTTTCTCATAAATCATCATCGGAAAATGACCCTCCATACTCTTTAAATAGAGAACATGGACCAATCGAGTGTCAGGACATGGATCAATGTAGTCGGAGAATATGAGCCAATAAACCACTCTATGTCGGGAGCATACTGTGATAGACAGATTACAAATGCATACTAAATAAATTCACTAAGAAACACACTTTAATATAATGACACATTAGATCAAGTTGATGTCACTAACTCCTAAGCGTCTAAATATCATAACACCCCCCCTTAAGAACAACTTGGGATAGGATTGAAGGATTTACAAAGAAAACAAAATAGAAGAAGGAAGGAGGCATTAGAGCCTATCCCCTATTAATGACAACATCTCGAACTCATAAATTGATCAAAGTTTGGAAAAAATATCTTTTATAAGAGACTTTGTAAAAAATTCTACAACTTGACCTTTTGTAGGGAAAATGAGAACTTCAATAACTCAACCATGAATGAACTTTCCGATGAATTGATTGTGTAACTCAATGTGTTTTTTTTGCTAACGTTGAAATGGATCTTTGGCAAGCTTGATGGTACTCTGATTGTCGCACTAAAGGGTTCGCTCAACCAATTGTCGCCAATGTCTTGGGTATTAAGGTAGTTCCATATCAACAAATTCCTATTTTGAATCCCCTTGGTGAGGCACACTAGTCTATAAAAATATGATTACTAGGGATTCCATCCAAGAATGAGAGGAAGCATCCTTTAGGTTTCCCACAAGGTTTCAACTCAAAGTGTATTAAAAGATTTTGGAAAATCTCGAAAAAAAGATGTCAGTGTTGCACGTAGAGTGATACAAACAATAGTTGTTTCATCTACCAATATAAAAGATCATTTGACATGACACATGGCAGAAACGATGGGAACGTCAAGAAAAATATTGCACAAACATAGAAAATTTCGATTGCAAATAGATGAAAATGATGAACTAGCTTGTTGGACAATGATTTCTAGACAACCCTACAATGATAGACTTGCAGAAAATGTTAAAGAATTGGCCCGTAATTGTTGGTTGGAAGAATCTCGTGTTTCACCACATCCAAGGGATGTGCTGCGACGGATAATAGCACGAAAACAATATGAAGAACATCCTAAACATATATTGCCAATGACACAAATAGAATTGTTCAATAAGTTCAAAGAAGAGCACAAAGAAGTTAAAATTTCCATCAATACATTTGTGCAACAAAAACCATGGTTTGTTAGACCCATCATTGTTCATGACAGTTGTTGTTGTCATTTTCATGTGGAATTTGAGATGTATTATTGGATTTTGGTAAAACTTTATGGCCAAGTTCACCTCCTCCTTCCACATTCCGTGCTTTTATATCTGAAATTCTATGTGAAAGAGAAGATGATGATTTATTTTACAAAAAAAAATGTGTTGGTGGAAAGAAATGTGATCGTTGTGGAAATCTAATTTTGTTTCATTCAAAGCATCCTATTGATATGAATGATCAATCATTTTCTAATATAAAAGTCAATTGGAAGAGATATGAATATATCAACAACACAGCTCCACATTCTTCAAATGTTATTTCCAAAAGGATTGATTTGAAGGTAGATAAAATCTGTGTGATAGATCTTTTGAAGAAGTTTGAGGAAGAAATTTATAAATACACCAAGAATTCACATAGAACTCGATGGAAAGATCTACAATTCAAACAATCCTGTCAAGTGTTTCCACCAAGGACAATTTTTTCTGTAGTTGATTTTGTAGAGAATTACACATTTGTTGCACAAAAAGAAATACAGAGTGAATATTATCATTCTGATCAAGTCACGATATTTGTCCACGTTCTATATAGACATGCTCAACGAAGTCTTGATAACATAGAAAGCACCAACGACAATTGACATGTTATTAAAGAATATCATTTTTATATAAGTGATGATCGATCACACGACACACATTATGTACAACATTCTTTTGATAAATTTTATGATTAATTGAAACAACGTGAAATCATATTTGATCGACATTCGATATGGTCATATGGGTGTGCGGGTCAGTTCAAATCTTCACGATCATTCTATTGGTTATGTCATCTTCATAAAAAATTAAACATTACACATTGTTGAAATTTTTTTGAGACTGGTCATGGAAAATGAGAGCACGACAGTGCAGGGACATGTGTAAAATGAGCTATTCGAAGGTATCAGATGAACCCTCATGCCGATCTATTTGAATTTGCTGAACAAGTTGTTGAATGGTGCAAAATGGCGCTAAGCCATGAATATAATCCATCAAGGGATGTGCGCATGTGTGTCTATATATAAATGTTACACATGTACACATGATATTTTTATTTGAATGTGTTCAAATTTATATTCAATATTCAATAATTTTCTTGAGATATTTCAAGTTAACAAGTTCTTGTCTTGTGAAGGTTTTTCTCGTATGTTGGAATCCTGTTGACGGGCGAAATTGTCCGTCTGTCAATTGAGAGAGTGGAACCGGTCTGGGGTTGTCTAAATAACCCAAAGCGTTTGGAATGAACCACCCTGACGAGTTTAACGGCTCCGTTGGCCGCTCTAAGGTCCTTTAAGAAAACCAAAGAGAGAACTAATCTAAACTAACTAAACTAACTAAAAAAAATAAAACAAACTAAAACAAACTAAAATAATCTAACTAAAACTAAATAAAAGAAACTAAACTAATAAACAAATTAACTAAAAACAAACAAACTAACTATTACACTAATCTAATTAAAACAAACTACTAAATAAACTAAAACTAAATATAACTATTCTAACTATTATATACAATCTACTAATTATTATAATAACTCAAATCAACTATCTAATTACCAGCTACAATATTACTTATTCAAAAATGTACACTATAAACAGCCTATAGATTTAATTAAAACCTGCAAAACTCATGTGTTTTCTGCCCTAAGACAACAAGATATGTTTTATTTTTATTTTTATATTTTATGAAAAAGAAATAAAACTACTGAAATTAAACGATCTAATATAATTACTGAAATTAAACAATCCAATATAAATTTAATTAAAATTATTTCTAAACTAAACTACTTAATGAAAAGAACAAAGAAAAGACTAACTGACCTGGAAGCGCTCCTAATTTGTCCTGTGTGTGATGACTCTGAAGCTGGTCGGAGGAAGTAAATTTGCACCGGTTGGTCCAAAATCTTTTCACAAACGATTAACTGTGCTGCTCTTTGAATGTTTACAGGACAAACAAGACATAAAAAATCATAACAACTATGAGATGTATAAATCTCTGCAATAAGGGAAGCCTGTTATGCAAGAAACTTATATCTGATAATTCAGTCAATGAAGAAGATAAACCTGTCATTCACAAACTGAATTAACAATTGTTATGTTTTTTATATATTTGGAAGAAACCAGATATGAATTACAGTGATTAAAATTATATCATTTGCACATGATTAAGATATCTAAAGTAGTCATTAATCGGATACAAATTGATATACACAACATGAAATAAAATGTTGATATAATGAGAAGCTAAAGCTATGACAAAAAACCAAATTCTGCTTCAGTTTGTATTAGAACTTCATATCCTTGTTCTCCCACGAATGAGGATGAACATTATTACAAAAATCATAAGTATATATAAATCTCTCCATAGGGTAAAACCTCCCCGTGGATAAATTCAAAATGTTTTACATAATCTGGGAAATATCCTAGAATCAACTAAACTAGGAAATCAAAATGCAAGTGAAATCTTTGAAATATCTCCTAATTGCTCATTAAAGCTACTGCCATTTCGAATTTACCTACAATAGGACAAAAATAAGCAATTAAAAATACATTTCATCAACAAAATAATAAAAATCAAATCTTACAGACTCAGCTACAAAATCATCTGATTCTGTAGCTAGTCTAGAATAGTATACAGGACCAGATAGCAATCAAATGAAATCTTTTCAAAAGAATCAAATCCAATTTAATTTTCTTTTAATAAATATCCAAAACGAATCATTATAATTCCAATGAGTTTATCTTTCAAATTAACAAAATCG
>JASDQU011403687.1:73650-86228 GCA_032191745.1 Picea mariana
AAGAAATATTTTTTTTTTTAAGTTTAAAAGAAAAAGATAAAAATATGATAGCTCTAACATAAATGCCAATCAACCTAAAAACATTCCTGGTCAGTTGTTTAGTATTGATATGGTGGTGGGCTCTGTGTCAAGTCGCTCCATTTTAATACGCCATCATTGAGAGGTTTGTAAGACCAACACCATCACGTTGAACACATGTGTTTTAAAAAAAATTGAAAAAGGTTTTCGAACAAAAACAAACTAAAACTGTGTTCAAATATAAATTGAAAAACATTGTAAAGTGTATTTTAAAATTTGTAAATAATTGAAAAATATTAATCATATGCAAAATGAAAAATGAAAAAAATTAAATGGTCTAGTTTTTTTATTTTTATCTTTTTAATTGTTATTATTGAAATTTAGGTATGCAATCTTTGAGATTGCAATTTTGGATAAGTGAATTGTTGTTAGTAATGAAGAAATTGATTCAACATATTCAAAGACCTCAATTACTATCGGATTATGCGATGTTAACATCTTATATCCATATTCAATCAATCCAAAATGATTCATGAACTTCAAGTAAAAAATATAAATTTCCCCTCCTGTTATTGTGAGTTACTAGAAAAGGACCAATTTCCCATGCATTTAGACTATGTGACACATGAAATTGTGAAAGGGGAGAGTGTTTACTCCTCTTTCTAGAACTTATTTTCCCATGTAAAACTTTTTTAAGCCTTAAAGGGAAGGGTCATACAAAATAATTGTCAACTTTCATCAAAATTCTTGTCATATTTTGAAAGTCGCATTTGACTTAGTTTTCTTGAAAATATTTTTCGAGCCCTTGGAGGAAAAGGTCATACAAAATAATTGTTATATTTTATCAAAATTATTGTCATATTTTGGAAGTCACATTTCACTTTATTAAGATTAAGTGTGTAGTATTTTTCCTACAATGATGCAAACCCCCGCCTTCACCCGGGGCCTGCATGACCTCCCAGTCTAAGGATCGTTCAAAAGATGGAGCCAGATTAGCTCTCGGGGTCCTGTTGAGCCCCCAAAATCTTACACAGTTCCTTTTATTTCTTTCCCCGCATTAAAATCATAGTCGCTAGGATCTTGTCACACTAGTGAAGTCCTCCATGTGACTTTGGGCTAAAAACCATGGGCCAAACTCCCCTATTTGCATTTAAAACAATACAAAATAAAATTTCAGGCTCTAGCCTCTTGCTTCTGGCGAAAAACCACATGTGACCATGGGCTGTAACCCAGTGCCTAGTGAGAACGTGCTACTTCGGAGCTCTGGGCACTTCGGGCTCTGGGAGATTTTCCTTCACTATCTCCCAAAAACGTCGAACAGAAAAACCACCGAACAAGGGGAGGGAATATATGACCCTCAATGAATGTCGAGATCTACGACTCATAGGGAACTTTGAGGCTCTGTTCTTCAGTCCTTTCTGATGCGCCACACTTCCTATCCCCCGGAGTTCTTAATAGGAAAACTCTAAAGAACAAAGATCAACACTCCTCTACCCTCCAGAAATCAATGACCACGATGAGCTTTGGGACTCCCAACTTCGAAAGTCCTAGCTACTCCAACCCGTATTTCCTCTGAACCATGAACTAACAAAGGGTCTAATGGCCTTCCCTATATCCACTTTGATCAACAGTTGGGATGAATCCTTGGCCTTTGGGCCTCCGACAACTTGTCGTCCAAATATCCACTTCGCAAATCCCTCCAGAGTATTAGACTTTCAGACTACCAGATCTCCTGCCACGTGTCTTTGCCCGATCGACGGTCATGATGAGCTCCATTGTTCAGAACTCTAGGCGCCCTTGACTTGACCCAACATGTAATTACGTCCCTCCATAGTGCTAAACCTCTAGAGCATGGGATCTATCGCCACATGTACACTACGATTAAGGGATGTGATTAACTCCGACCTTCGACCTTTGGGAGTTCTCATAACACTACACCCCTCTCTCCTCTGAAGTGATCTTCTTCTAGACTTCTAGATCCATTGACGCATGTCCCAGATGATGGACAGTCCAAGTTCTCTTCGGATCCCCATGACTTTGGGAATCTCACCTTTTTGCAGTTGTGCTTGGATTCCTCCAAGATGGCCTGTCCTCTAGAACTCCTCCAATATTCTTCCATGTGGCCAAAGCGTCGACGGTCCAATTGCACTTCACTGAAATGGAGTTTCGGGAGTTCTAGACTTTTGGGGCCTTTCACCTCTATTCCTTTGGAGTACTATGCCTTCAGACGATGACTTATCTGCTACCACGTGTAATCTACGCCAACAGATATGATGTTCTTCGGCCTTCGGAGCTTCGAGAACTTCCGCACTTCAAAAAATATCTCCCAAGTTCCTTTAGAGATTCAAGTCTCCGTACTTCACAATCTAACACCATGTTTCCTTACTTGTCGATGGCTAGGATTGTCTCCGGTACTTCATAGCTTGCACACCTCCTCAACCAATTTCCTCAAGAGTACTATACCTATGGGCTGAGATATCTGCTGACACCTATCCACTTAAACAAACAAATGAGATGGGCTCTGATCTTCAAAGCTTCAGGAGCCTTGAAAAATTCTTCCATAACTCCTCCTTCCTCCCAGAGTGCAAGTCTTCTGGACTCTAGGATATGGTGACACTTTTACTTCTGATCGATAGTCTTGATCCACTTCTAGGATTTGGGACTTCGATCTCCTATGCGCTTGACAAACGAAATCCCCTAAGCTTATAAGTTTGAATGGTTTAAAGGGGTTAAGCCTTGTCCACTTTACCTGAATCCGATGACTGTCAATACTCTGTGCTCAAATCCTATGGTAGGGATCTGTCCTCCCCTGTGTGCACTTCTCCTCCTATTTGGGCATGGATCTGACCGTCTAGATGACTCCTAGAAGATGATCCAATGGTAGTTGTAGCTTATCCCTCTGGTGCAGTTGCAAATTCCTTTCGACAATGGATTTCTCAATATGTTCAAAGGCCTCGACCTTTGAATCACTCCTATGAGACCAACTACTTGGCCTTGGCTGGTGTTTGGAAAAACACTACTCCTCCTAAGCTTTATTCAACACTTCGGTGAAGTGTGAGCACACACTTGCGTTTCTTCCAGAATCTAAATCCTGAAAGGATTCTTGACCTTTGCACATTTTGCAGAGCCTCTATGCACACTTGCGCTAGTCCTCTTGAGCTTTGAAATTGATCAAAATTCTAAGGGTCTCAACCCTTTTCTCTTCCGCCAGTTTCTTGTGCCCCCCTTGGCACTCCTGCTCTTCCGCCTGAGCTTAGAACTTGGAATGAGTTCCCCTTGTTCACACCTATGCTATATATTCTCAACTTGGGACCTTTGAAGGTCGTTTGCACTCGTCTTCTTTGATATTTTCTCAGAACTTGGCTAAGTGTTGGCCTGGTGCACACCTTGCACTTGTATTCCTCGAGCTTCTATACTCCATTAAGTATATGTGTGCTCCTTGCACTTGCTCGGCGATACTTCACACTATCTCTTCTCAACAAACGATTCTAAAAGACTCTTCCCTCGCACTTCTTGAATGGGTCTATCTAGACTTGCACTCGATTCTTCTCTGAGTCTTAACTTATGATAGAACTCAAAACATAGTTCTCATGCACTCCTTGTCCCTACTCAATGCACTCCTCACATAGCCTTCTCCCTCAGCGTGTTCAGTAACTATGGTGTATCTTCCTGAGAGTGTTCAACAACCCTGAGGTGCACTCCTTGCACAATACTCTTTTTCATCTTTACGAATTGTTCTAGCATTCCCACCTGGAATGCTCTTCTTTGAACTCGAAAGAGATTCCAAGTGCACTCCTTGCACTGGCTTCACAAAGTTTTCCCCACTCTAGCGTCCACTCCTTGCACAAGCCTAAGATCCCTGAACACTCAAAAAAACTACAGAGATAGAGAAATCTCTCCAATTTCTGCAAAGGGAATATAACATGCATCTAACAACATTCACACAGATACATAGAAAAAAATATTTAGAAAGTAAACATTCATTCATTCACAGGATATACATAACAACTTCATGAACAGGAAAAACTACTCTTTGTATTTGTCTCTAAATGCTCCTGTACAAAAGTTTACAAGGTGCACTAGCATGGATTTTGAAATATTTTGAATTCCAAAGTTAGTGTATTAATGTGATATCTGGAGAAGTTTTTTATTTATGTGAATCTTTAATGTCTGGAGGCTGAGCCATCACATAATATCAATGAGGGAATGTATTGTGTTTTAATGTCGAAGATTGCAGTACATATCTGGAGCTCTTGATCTTATCTGTCTAACTTGAATATTTATTGTAATAGACGTTAAGTAGTTGATAGCATTTAATTTCGATAGTATNTGTTAAGAAGTAGTGAAGAAAAATGTATGAATCTATGTATATGATTATTGAATGAATATAACAGAGAAGTATTGTCTCAATTGTTTGTTGTTGTTTTGTTTATCTAGATGAATAAATGGTAGAATTTCTGTTTATTTGGAATTATCTGTTATTTATGGTTCTTATGGCTTATGAATGTATTGACATGGTTTAATGTATGAGTCACTATGAATATTGAATAAGTTTCAATTGTTTCTCTTCTATGAGAGAGTGAAGGGCATGCATAGTGTCTGCAAGCTGTGTGTGATTGAGTCTGTTTTGACTCGAAGCTCAGAAGAGGTAGCGTGAACTTTATGTATGCAAGGAGTCCATGAGTGAGTCTATTTTGACTTAGAGGTTCAGCTGGGATAGTTGAAGTTTGCGTGTAGGAGGAATTGTGTTCAGAAGTCATATTGTTCAGGAGGAACAATCAAGTCTAAAAGAACTATTGCAAGGAGTGCCAGGTCATCCTTTAAGAGCCAACATTGAAGGAAGTTTGTCCACAAGGAGTGCATGATAGAGTCTCAGACTTGTAAATCTTAGGAGGAGTAGTGTGACTTTAGTCACAGAGAAGTGATTGGAGAACATTCACAGAGTGTCTGCAAGAATCCACGAATAAGTTGAATGTGGAAGAGAACCTGTCGCAAGGTGTGCACAGGTTGAAAATTAGACTAAGTGTCGAAGGAAGCATTTAGAGGAACAAAGAAATTCAAGGGAAGACAAGATTGGGAGGGAGAGTGAGGAGAAGTCTTCAAGGGGAAGAATCCTTTAAGGTTTCCCACAATCCATGAACCAGATTCGTTCCACAGGGAAGTGAGATTGTCCCAGTCCATTAGATCTGGAGGAACTACGCGGAAGTTAACCATAAGGCATTTCAACACTTTGTGGTTCAAAATTTTATAAGTGTTGTAAGCATAGAACTGTGAAATGCGAAGTCGCGAAGTAATATGAACCATTGTTTGCATGGAGACATGTGGTTGTAGATCAGAAAGTCCGGGAGTCGAAAGTCCAAAAATTCATGTGTGAGGCGAATAGGAGTTTCGTGAAATCGTGAAGCCGGAACACAATCGAGTTGTCAAATCCAAGTAGCTTTATCGGTTTGGAATTCGTGAGGAAAGAGACTTGTTGCATCCAAGATATCCAAAGTCTGAATTGCGAAGCACTTATAAGGTTTTTCCCTGGGTCACAACCCGAGGTCACCTGTGGAGAGGGGAGGGCCTAGTGGAAAGAACTAGCACTCGAAATTTGAAAAGTGCTTGGTAAGGGGCCTGTGGGTGTCATACGACCTGCGCAAAAGGTGGAAGGGCTTGTGTTGAGTTGAATTGGATATAGCAGGATCCTGAAGAGAAAATTAGTCTTAGTGACTTGAAGATCCAAGACCAAGAGGCTGCGCAGCCCCGAGGAGAGAAGGGGGGGTCTGCGTCAGGTGGTATCATAGCTATCACATAATTGATTTCTATAGAAAGAGGAGACAGAGGAATAGATTGATATCATCGGAGTGGTATCAGACACATCAACAAAATTCCTCCTAGAAGATGTGCAGAGCCGCCCGTAGCAAATAGATCTATGTAAAGGGAGATGAGAGATCTCAAAGAAAGGCTAGATGCCATGGAAACAACACAAATAATAGCACCTGATGTTGGAGACATCAACGATGCAGAGAAGGAAGAAGTGGAAGTTAAATAAATTGTAGTCGAGGATGCTGTGGAAGAATTCTTGTTGAAAGAGGTTTTCAAATTGGGAGCTAGAGCGAAGATTGACATCCCAATGTATGAAGATAATTTAGACACTAAAGAATTTTTTTATTGGATACGAGAAATGGACAAGTATTTTGACTATGAATATGACGATGAGGAAAAGAAGGTGAAACATGTTGTCACCAAGTTAAAAAGACATGCAAAACTGTGGTGGGATGAACTGCAGACTGACAAGAGAAGAAATGGAAAACAAAATATTGAGAGTTGATATAGGATGGTAGCCAAACTAAATGTTAAATCCATACCTAATTATTACCAGATAAATCTGTTCAGGACGATGCAAAACCTGAGATAGAAGGGATTGATTGTGAAGGAGTACACAAAGAAGTTCTACAAATTGAACATCATGGTTGGACAAAGAGAGAGAGATGAGGAGAAATTTGTCAGGTACATCAATGGCCTAAGATATGAAATTCAGGACGAAATCAGCATGACGATCAACAAAATAGTAGAGGATGCATATCAAATTGTGTTGAAAGCAGAAGAGAAGTTGGCTAGAAAACAAAGTCAGCAAGGCAAAGGTTGAAGTCAAAATAGAGGGAAAGGAATTGCCCACGACAAGGCACCAAAGTCTAAAGGCAAGGCGGATAAACCACAAAGTCACTCTAAGAGAGGAGGAAGTTCCCGAGGAAGGAAGAGTGGTGGTAGAAACTCTTTTACAAGAGGAAGAGGAAGGAGAAGAGGAGGATAAGTGAGATTTCATGCTTGTGGAAAAATAAGGCACATGTCTTGGGAATTCCTCGAGAGAATGAAAGAAGGAGGTGAGGCTCAGATTTCAAAAGTGCAGAAGAGAAATTTTGAGGTAGAAGGTGCAGAGGATGGGAAGTCCTTGATGATGAAGAAGTTTCTTTTGAAGAAAGAGGTAGAGATTGAAAATCCAACGCAAAGGAACAATTTGTTCAGAACAACTTGCAAGGCGAAGGATAGAGTTTGCAAGCTAATAATTGACAGTGGGAGCACTGAAAACTTAGTATCCAAAGAGATGGTGGAGAAGTTGGAGCTGAAAATGACTTCACATATGACATTGTATAAAGTCTCATGGTTGCAAAAAGGTCATCAGGTAACAATAACTAAACAATGTATGGTTGAATTTAAAATAGGAGGATATAGGGATGAAATTTTGTGTGATGTGATTCCCATGGATGTATGTCATGTTTTATTGGGGAGGCCATGGAAATATCATAGGAATGTCATTCATGACGGGAGAATAAATACTTACACCTTTGAAAATAATGGTAGGACACACATATTGCTGCCAATTGAAGAAAAGGAAGTGAAGGATGAATCCAACACGATCATACTTCTCATGAGTAGGAAGGAACTCCTAAATGAAGTAAAAAAGGAAAGGGAGATGAAGTTTTTTGTGGTAAGGAAGCCGAGGGTTATCCTTACAAATAATTCAATGGAATATTTTCCTGAGGAAATTCAGGAGTTTTTGGAGAATTTTGCTGACATTGTGGTGGATGAGTTGCCAAGATCATTGCCACCTATCAAAAGTATCAACCATCACATTGCTTTGATACCAGGAGCAAGCTTTCCAAACAAAGAAGTGTACAGGTGTTACACATCAAAATTACTCATTTCGATAATGTCGCAAGTATCATCATTACAAGTGTCGCAAGTGTCTCATTTTGGTCACAAGTGTCACGAAAAAAATACTGCCATGATGCCTATGTCACGCCTATAACGACATCAAAAAGACACTTGAAAGACCTCAAACATTTGATTTGGAAAAAAGAGAATGGGTTAACAGAGTTATGAACCTCTTTCCATTAGAAAGAACCACAAAATTGAGTTTTTGAGAGAGAATGCTCCCCTATACCACTGTTAGGAGCACTGACACCCTCTATGCACTGTCAGGGAGTGTTATAACGCTCTGTTTGCCTTTTCTGTGGAGCGCTGCTACTGTGGGGAGTGCTGGTGCCCCCTATACATTTCCAGGGAGCGTTATAACACCCTGATGCCCATTTTGGAGGAGCGCTATCTATTTTGGGTAACAATTGGTTTGTTGAGAAGAATGTGGGAAAGATTCCTTCAATCTCTGAAGGTAGTTGGATTCGAATCCTTGGTCAATCCATGATCTTAGGGAAGATCCATAACTGAAGGAGGAAAATCCTCAACTTACCCTAAAGATATATCAAGTAGTTGGGCCTCTCTAAACCTATATAAAGAGGCCTTCTTATGGTGAAAGGGGGGAGACATTGGAGGTATGAAACCTATGATCTCATAGGAAATATATAGGAGAATAATCAGTGAAGCTATTGTAATTCTGATCATGGAGCTTTTGAGCAAGGGTTGGACAAGGAGAACTTGATGAAGCTGCTACACTTGCATCTATGGTTGTAATTTTTCTTCATTGTTATTCTTATCAATATAATGTTCTTGGCCCGTTTCTTTCTAGTTTGTGCTTGATCTCACATGAAATTGTCTCTAATAGATAGATCTATTTCAAGCTAATCTCGATAGAGTAGGAAGTTGGTTGTATCTGTGTTTGTTTACAGGACTTATCGAAGAGTTCAGGATTGGAGCTCAACTCGGACTGTGCAGGGAAAAACATCAATAAAAGGTATTTATTTTCTCCTTCCTCCTCATGAATTAGTTTAAGTATATCTAAAAGGAAGTCAATGTCCATGATAAGCATCTTCTGTCTTAGAGTTAAGAGTCTAGCTGTCAAGATGAGATCTACCTGTCCATAGGGAGATTTTCTTACAATAGAAATTGGCGACTCCACTGGGGAAGGAATCCTATTGTCTTTCCTTGGTTTGTCCCTGCCCCTTTACCACCTTTCAGATCACTTTTTCTGTTTGTTTTTGATCCATTAGCCTTCTCCCATCTTCACTTACATTTTCACCATTTTTTATGCATTCTGGCTGAATTCTTTGCAATTTTTTGGCTCTTTTTCTAAGCTTCTGGGAAGCCTGGTGCCCCCTGAACTTATTATCAGAGCGCCAATGCTCCCTAGAGGCCTTATAAAGAGTGTTATAACGCTCTGTGTACCCTTTTGGGGGAGCGTCAGTCTCCTTCTTGGGGTTTTTCTGCCTTTTTCTCATTAGTTTTTTGCAACCTGTTTTGTGGAAATATTTACCCAGTATTTGTGAATGGTTTGTGAATTTATTTGGATTGGTTTTTGATTCTTATCACTCCCTGTTGTCTTTATTGGAGCTTGAAACCCTTTTCAGAAATGTGAAAATTTCTCTTTCTAGCTGCTTGTTTTGTTGGGACAATTTGGGTATTTTCTCTTTCTCCCTATCTCTTTTTGGATTCTTCTCTGCATTTTATTGTACTCCTTGGATGCTTTTTGGTTTTAGGATCCTTGATTGAGTTCTTGGTGGACCAAGCTTCTTATTTTTTTCTTTCATTTCTCACTACCTTGAGTGCATGCTTTGTTTGTAGCCTTTTTCTTTGTGTCTTTTGCATCTGCATAGGACTCTTTCTCCTGATTGAAAGTAATGGAGCATTGAAGGTTTTTTGTTTAATTTATGTATACATAATAATAAAAGAAAGAACATATCTGCATTCTTTCTTTTAGGAAGTGAAACTATCTTGCATTTGAAGTAGTGAAATTGCATGTTTTCGGGCATTTTTGGGACATTGTGCATCTGAAATGATGAATGTTTTCTCCTTCTCGTAGCATAGCTTTCATCGAAATGAAAATATTGCATATTCATCTCTTTGCATAACTTTAGAGTCGGTCAAAACACCATATTGTCCACGCCATTTTCCTTTTGAGTAACAACAACCTTAAAAATCAAGCGCTAAACTAAAAATTGATTAGACATTTTTATATTTTCTGGTAGCAAACCTACATTAGCTTAAAGTGTAGGGATTTGGAATAGGCTGAAAGGATAAATTTCCAAAGATATTAAACAAACTTAGTATCTTGCGGTAGGAAGAGTGAAATCCAATTTTCGTATAGGCTTTCTGGGATACCCCTCTCACACAGGGGTTACGCACGAGGTCGCATTCGGGCGAATTACGGAGATTATCCCTCCGTGGTTCAATTGTTTGTAGTGGTCGGATCGTATATTGGGGGTCTCTTGAAGGTATACCCACAATTATGTGTGGGAGCCTCTCAGGTTGATTTTGGACTTGTTATCTTGCCCATACGTTTCAGATTGAACTGTCGATTATACCCGCCCAGGGGCAGACTACGATTTGGTGACCTTAGCAGCCACAATATTTAGGGTCTTACACAAGGTGATGGTTAAGGGAAGTCTCACTGTACCTGGAATAGACGTTGGTCAAACTCACTCAGGCTCCTTGGAGGGTAAATCCACAATTACTGCGTGGAAGCTTGCACCAAGGCGTAAGTCTGTTAAGCCAGTCGCCAATGTAACTGATCCACCCGCTCTATCCCCACCCCTTCCTATTTTGATCTCGCGATGGTTGATTTCATCACCAAATAGTGGTTTCATCATAGGAAGGTTTGTTTGATTGATTGCTTCTTAGATTCATAGCATGTGTTGTTCGTTTTACTTAGTGGACCTTAGTTCGAGTCAGTGTTAATGGCATCAAATCCTGAGAGTGCCAATGGAGGAACCCCTTCTCCCGGGGAACCTTATACCTTTCCTTCATTTGGAAACTTTGGTCCTCCATACAATGCCACACTGAGTCTTTCGATACTCACCATAGGATTACCAGTTTGGTTGTTCCCCACTCCAATGATCTCAAATCCTCCCAATGTTTTAGTTGCACCTAATACTTTAGATGTCAGTACACCACCCACACATCAACCTCACTTCGACTTTTCGCCTTCTTCGCCCATTAAGTCTCCTTCCATTTCTCCTTCTTCTCTTAATGAAAGATCTAAAGCAAGTATCCAGGTTGAGAAGAAGAAGAATATATGGAAAGAGAAGAAGAAGAAGAGCCCGAAAAGGACCAAGGCCCCAACAACACCAGATGTTGGCTCTAACCAACTAGTTACTTTTAATAGTACTGGGAGTGTTGATGAGGTCAAAAATACTAAAATGAAGAATCCGAAACCCAAATTCCCTTGCAGCCGTTGTAAGGGTGACCTCTTTCTGAGGGATTGCCCCGGTCTTATCCAGGTCTTAGAAATGTGGTCTTCCACGTCATCGGCCTCTGTGGGTCATGTTGATGATACCCCGTCAACTAGTGATGTTAAGGTTGGTAAGAAGAAGATAACTATCAAGTTCCCTTGCATGTTATGTAAATGTGATAATTACTCTCACCTTTGTCCTCGTATTGACGAGGCTTCTTCTCTTTTGGAAAAACTTCAACTTCCAAAAGGTTATCATAAGCTTTCCTCCGACCCATTTTTAGTTGATGAACTAGTCAATCTGGTTCCATCTCTAGTTAGTCTAGTTGATCAGACGGTCAATCTAGTTTCCTCCTCGATTGAACCACAAACCCAAGTAGTTGATCTAGTTCCATCATCGATCAGCCCCACTTTTCATCAACAGAGTGTAACCTAAGTGGTCGATCCATTTTCATCCTCGGTCGATCCCACTCTCCCATTAGAGGGTGACACCAAAGTGGTCGATCTGGTTCCGCCATCGGTTAATCCAACTCCTCCCTTGACAAGTGCCACAGTGATTGATCCAGTCCCTTCCTTGGTCAGTCCTACCCTTCATCCGAAGAGTGCCAAAGTGGTTTCTCCGGTTCCTTCATCGGTCAATCCCACTCTTCCATTAAGGAGTGCCAAAGTGACTGATCCATTCATTTCCTCAGTCAGTCCCACTCTTCCTCTAAAGAGTGCCAAATTGGTTGATCCAAGTCCACCATTCGTCGATCCTACTCTCCCTCTAGAGAGTAAACCCGATACTTCCCATGTTTTTCTTGTTGATACAGACTCTGTCGTGTCGGGGGGCATTCCTCCTTCTCCCACGAAGCCCCCTCCAAATAATGAGGCCATCCTTTTTGATTGGGGTGCACTAACTGGACCTAATCTTCCCTCTCACATTCCTTTCCAGATTACTGTACAAGTTTGTGGTCGGGACTTTCCTCAAATGTTGATAGATGAAGGTGCGTCCATTAGTATTTTGTGCTCTATTGCTTAGCACGCTTTGGGTTGTCCTTAGCTTGCACCGGTTACACAAAATCTGTTGGCTTTTAACAGAAGAACTATTCAACATCTAGGGATCCTTCCTCAGTTTTTCGTAACTTTGGGAGGGAAAAATATCTTTATTGATGTCATGGGAGTCCGAGACCCCTTGGATTTCTCTTTACTCCTTGGGCGGGATAATGTCTATGCTATGAAATCTCTTGTATCCACTCTTTTATGTGTGATATCTTTCCCTCATGATGGAAGAATTGTGACTATTGATCAACTTTCATTCATAGGCCTTGACTTGGTTACCTCCCTCAATGATTCTTATATGACGACAGTATCTCCCCCGCCGCATGTCAATTATGTGGCGTTGTCTCCCATGACTTCAACTTCTAATGATTTAGATCTAGTAGTTGACATGGTGATCTCTTAGGTAGGGATATTG
>JASDQU011403688.1:42192-73303 GCA_032191745.1 Picea mariana
AACAGAATGAAAGTAGCCTTACCAAAGAAAATTATGAAATAAAAAGAATAAACAAACTGGTATATACAGTGGGAATTCTGGAAATCAACTATTCCATATAGTGTTTTAAATAATGCCCGTTGACAGGGGCGTTCAGGATTTTATCGTCCAAATTTTCTAACAGAAACAAATTTTTTCCTTCAGGAGATGCAACCTTGAACGGTCTATGCCAGATGTGATCGAATTTACCATGTTTCGCCGAGTCTTCCTTCCTAGCATCCCATTTTAAAACCAAATCTCCGGGGAGAAAATCCCTGTCTTTGGCCTTACGATCGAATAACACTTTCATGTCATCCTGGTATTTCTGCAGCCTTTCGTCCACTTCGGCCATGTGCTGTTGGACTTCAATTAGCTGATTTATCCTTCTTGTGACATGATTTGGTTCTTCCTTCTCATCTTTCCAAAGTTTCATTACGGGAAGTGCTAGATTTATAGGTAACACTACATCGGTCCCGTACACCATTTGGAAAGGAGAAGTGTCGATAGACTTTTTCGTGCCTATCCGATTTGCCCACATAGCGTATTTCAAATGTACATGCCAAGATTTCTTGTTTTTGCTCAACACTTTCTTAATTATATTGATTAGGCTCTTATTTGAAGACTCGGCCAGACCATTTGCCTGAGGGTAGTATGTCGTGGAATGACCAAGCACAATATTATATTTTTGGCAGAAACTGACCATAGCCATAGATTTAAAAGCCTGTGCTTTATCTGTGACTATCTTTCGGGAGCATCCAAATCTAGACAAAATATTTTCTTCTAAGAAATCTATTACAACCGAATCAATAGCCCTTCTAGTTGGAATAGCTTCCACCCATTTGGTGAAGTAATCTGTAGCAGTCAGGATCCACCTATGTTGAGCACTAGAATGAGGGTTAATTTCTCCTATGAAATCTAATCCCCATTGTTGAAAAGGAGCTTCTGTTTTGACCGGAACCAATGACATTGCTGGGAGTTTATGTTTGCCTAAGAACAATTGGCAAGGGTTGCAAGCTCAGACCTTGGCGTTGATGTCTGAGAAAAGTTTGGGCCAATAATACCCTGCCCTCAGGATCTTATAAGCCGTTGCCCTTCAGGCATGGTGTCCTCCACACACTCCTTCGTGAAATTGTCTTATGACCTTTTCTGTTTCTGATTCAACCAAACAAACTAACAGGAAGCCAAGTGGGTCCTTCCAATACAATTATCTTTCAGATATACAGTATTTGACCGCATGCAACTTCAGTGTTCTGGCTTTGGATGGGGGTAAGTCACTCAGACACTTCAAAGTCAACAGGTAGGACACTATGTCTTTGTACCAATCTGATGAAATGAACTTCTCTTCGATTCTGACTTCAGTTATTTGTTCATCGAGCTTGTTCATGTTCACACACTCTTCACCCCCCTGTAAGCCATTTATTCCGAGAGCTCTGAAATTTGATTTAGCTAAGAGTTTAGCTAAACCTTTCCCCTTTACTAGTCTCGTTGGTTTTATCTCCAAGTCGAATTCTTGGATTTTGGCAAGCCACCGTCCTCTTTTGCCATCGCTGTTGGACTGAACCAAAATATCTTTTACAGAGCTAGTGGGTACATACGCAATCACCTTAGAATGCAACACATAGGTTCTGAAATCATTTAACGCCTTTACCATAGCATATGCTTGTTTTTCCATTATATTATATCTAAGTTCGGTGTCTCTAAGACTTTTTATAAAAAAGGCTATTAGTTGCTCGAAACCTTCTTCATTTTTTTGGAGGAGAACCACGATGAGTGTGTGTTTGGAGGCGAATGAGAAAATAAGAAAATCCTTTAGATAATCAAGGCTTTCTAGTATGGGTGCCTCACTTATAACCCTTTTGATGCGTGCAAATGATGCTTTAGCTTCTGCTGTCCATTTCACTTCGTTGTTTTTCTTTAGCATATCTGTAATTAATTTCACGATTTCGAGAAAGTTGGGAATAAATMTCCTCAAAAAATTTATTTTTCCTAAGAATGACTGAATCTCTTTYACATTCCTAGGAATATTTATTGTGTCTATAGCTTCCACTCTTTTATGGTCAATTCTAATTCCATCTCGAGACACAATATGGCCCAAGAGTTTACCTTCTTGCATAGCAAAGTGAGACTTTTTGTGGTTTAAAGACAAACCAAACTTGCARCATTTCTCAAACGTCTACTTGAGACGAATCAGATGATCTTCATCATATTTAGAAAAAACGGTTAGATCATCAATATAGATAACCAAAAAATTATCTCGTTCGCCAATGAAAGCGATATCCATAGCCCGCTGGAAGGTAGCACCTGCATTCATTAAACCAAAAGGCATATTGTCATACATGAATGTACCCCAAGGGGTGGTAAAGGCTGTCTTTTATTTATCGTGTTCATAGACGACAATTTGATTGTACCCGGAAAAACCATTGAGCATTGACTTACTATTTTCCCCAACTACTTTTTCTAAAACATGATCCATTTTGGGTAGGGGGTAATTATCTTTGAGATATGACTTATTTAGATTTCTGAAATCGACACACAATCTAATTTTTCTGTTTTTCTTTCTAACAGGGACCAGGTTTGCTACCCAATCAGAGTATCTCAATGGTACAATAATTTTTGCATCCAAGAGTTTTTTGACTTCCCGTTCGATCACGGGCAATAAAATAGGATTCGTTTGTCTGAGTTTTTGTCTAAAGGGTTTGGCACCAGGCTTCAGGGGTATCTTATGTTCGATCACAGAGGTGTCATAGGTTCTCAGCTCTTCATATGACCAAGCAAAAACGTCTTTGTACTTTCTAAGCAACTCCGCGTATTTATTTTTGGTTTCTGTAGACAGATATTTGGATAGTTTCACCATCCGAGGGTTTCCTTTAGTACCTATGTCACAGTCCTCAACCTCTTTAGGTTGAGGCCGTAGAGTGCATTTTTAAGGAATATCATCTTGATTGAATAATCTTTCCAAGGGAATCAGGCCCTTGGGGATCTAGTTATTTTTAAGAACAAGCATTCAGTGATTCACGATTTTATCGTGGAACTCTTGATGATCTTCCTCTTCCTGCATGATCCAAATAGGATCATTTTGATTTTCTTGATCAGTATGCGTTTCGACAAACTCATCTATTGATTCTAAAAATTTGTGAAGCTGTTCATCGTCCTCAAAGACTTGCCAATGCTGTATGTTATTCGGTATTGAAGGTCGATGCCTCATTTGTATGTGATACTTTAATTTAAACACAGTGGGAGGTGTGAAAGTTGAGGCTGCTTTGGCTAACACATCAGCCTGTTGCTTTTCGGTTCTTGGAACAAAATGAACATTCACAGAGGAGAAGAAATTCTCGATCAGATCCCAGACACAATTCCTGTAGGACCTCAACCTAGGATGTTTGGCCTGGTACTGTCAGCTTACCTGTTTTATGATTAACTCAGCGTCACCAAAGACTTCGAGGTTTTTTATTTTCATTCTCCTAGCGGCTTCTAATCCTAAAACTAAGTCTTCATACTCGCATACGTTATTTGTGCAGTCCACTTTCCATTGTAGCCTATAGGAAAAAGGGATTACACATTGATTATAATGAGCCACAAGGAGTGCCCCTGCTCCAGCTCCTAAGTAGGATGAAGCACCATCAAAAAACATTTTCCATATACTAGTACTATATACATTTTTTTAATTTTTTCTTTTTCTGTGTTTTCTTCTGTACAACTTTCGTTTATACCTACCTCAAAATCGTCATCAATAGATACGATACAATTTCCTAAATCTTGATCGACAATATATACAGGGTGGTTATTTGGGTTATGTGGATCACCTACCGTGAATGCCAACCTAGTCTCTCTGTAAAGACGCGTGTATTGTCCTCAAAAAACTGGAATAGTAGCGTATGTCATGTCAAGCTGGAGGGATCCTCCAAGATTGGCATCCCATGATCTAGATAACAACATACCATACTTCGGAGGGATGTCAGCGACCACTACATCCATAAGAATGCTTTTTGTGGGTATTTGTGCCAGATTGACCACCAGGTCTTTAATCATACCTATGCATTTGACTTTTCTTGAATCGAATGAATATAAGTCTCCATATGGCCTGGTGATTTCGAGACCTAGTTTCTCCATAATGGCTTTTGGCATCACATTGTGGGATGCTCCAGAATATAGCATGCAATTATGAAGTAGGTGGTTGAACAAGGTCAACGTGATATAGAAGGGGGCTGGTGTCTCTCGCACCTTCGAAATGCGGACCAAAAACTATGTTCGGCTTGTCATCTTCTAAGTTGATGACATCGGCTTGGCTTTCGTCTTCTGAAAAGCTAATCATCTTGGCAATTTGTTTTCTGTATATGGGATTTTTAGCCAGTTCAACAAGTGGGATAAGGATTTTGATTTTATTTATTTCATTTTCCAGACTAAAATTTCCTAGGGCCTTGTTGCTCTCTATGTTGGGGGCTTCAATTCCTTTCTTTTCAACTTTTCTTTGTGGTGCGAATTTGGTTTCACTCACAGAGACCTGTGTTTTTACGATGGGTGTTCCTACTGACTTTGACTTGACAGGTTGCGTGTCAACGGTTTGGGTTTTTGCAGTCTGTTTGTCAGCAACCTTTGGAGTCACTTCATCAGTTTCGCCCCTAGGCAAGATCTTTTTTGTTGGAGCGATTGGAAGATTCTTATTCCTAGGTCTTAAATTATATTTCTCATGTAGTTCGGCTATAATATCATCAGCGATACCTTGATAAGCCAGATATTCAGAAGTATCGTTGCTAACATTGTCTTCCGATCTAATTTCTTTATTTAAGGATCTTTTGTAATCTTGTCTTGATAAATAGGGTGATTTATTATAGCCACCAAGATTATTAATATTCTCATCAAACTCTTCAGAATCTTCTAGATCTTCCTCTCCAATGAAGTTTTCACTTTTGAAGGGGGTAGGGATTTTTTGATCCTCATTTTTAATTGTTTTCTATGGGGCCTGAGGATCATGATTCCTTCTAAAATCCTTCCTAGGAAAATTATCCCTTTTTGATTTCTCTAGTTCCATTTTTTAGATCTTATTTGAAAGTTATCTAATTACCCTAGCCATCTAGTCTATTTTATCTCCCGAGGATTTCTCCGATCCTGAAGATCCACCTTGTTCTTTGAATTTCCTATTTTCTTTGTTCCCGATTTCTATTTTTGCTTTTAATTTCCCTGATGCCATCATGTTTGATTCGATTTCTAGAGCATCATCTTGCATTTTAATGAGATCTACTGATCTTCTTTCTCTCAATAATAGAGCAAAATCAGGATCAAAGGCTCCAACGAAAGTCACCTTTTCTTCAGGTTGAGAAGGTTTGACCTTGACCAAGATTTTATTATACAACTTGTTAAACCTCTGCGTGAATTCTAGAACTGATTCTGAATTTTTCTTTCTAAGGGCTCTGAATTCAATTAGGTAATAGAGGTGGTCTCTCCTCTCCCCCYATTGTCTGATAAAAGCATTTTCAAGCTCTTTGTAAGATCTTAGAGATGTGGCTGCTAAAGCTCGAAACCAGGTTCGTACCTTTCCTTCGAAATTCTGAATGAGGAGTCTAGAATARACATCTTCATGTTCTATTCCGAGGATGTCRGCAAATTGGTCAAAATTTTTTATGTGTTCTTGAGTGGTCAAATCTCCTTTGCCTGTAAATTTGGGAAGGCTTTTCATATAATTTTTGGTAATATCGTGTAGGGGAACTGGGAGGAMAAGGGGGGCATATCTAGCAGCTACTTTAGCAAAYATTCCAGGAAGCAGTGCTTGGCCACCTGCTGGTCCTCCTAGGGCACCACCTCCAGCTCCAACACCTCCATGTGCGGCCATTGATAGATTTAAGGCTGAAGCTTAGAATGTGTGAGGAGAAGAGTCACGGAAATCTAGGGAAAATACTTCAGGAAAAGAGAACGTATCGTATGAGAGGGGAAACGAGACAGATCTCTCAAGTGTTTCCGTAACGTTCAACTGCGTAAAATTAGGTTGAAAAATAGTATGTATGGGTGAAATAATTCGTTTAAGGGATCTTCGTGATTTTAAAATCTTTTCCGGATCAGAGACTGGCGAGGTCTGCTTGTCATCCGGGTTCTTTCTGGTGTTCTTTCAGCTAATAGCTAGTTTACTTATCGTGGAGTCACCAAGTGAAAAATAAAGGTAGCCTTAGAAGGTTTTCTATCTTTGTTCACTATCAAAGAAAGAAAGTGCCAATGTCATTCTTCCCAGGGAAAAGTTTCGTTTCTTCGTTCCTCGACAACGACACCAAAAATATGTTGTTCCTGAGTTTATACTTTAAGGCTTTAAAGTATACCGTCAAGGCATCCGAAAAAATAAAGAGAATTAAGGAGTAAGAATCAATTACGAAGGGTAAATCAGAGTTCATTTCTCAACTGTCTATATCTAGCTTCCCATTGTTCTTGGATGATGATTTCTCTCTCAATAACTACCCATGAACGTTCTAATTCGACTCGAGTAGTTGCTGTTTGCAGAATAGTATTAAATAAGTTCAAAGCAATGCTAGTTTGATCCTGTAGGCTGGGTTCTATGTTAGGTTGTCTATTACTTGGGACAATCATGAGGATTAAAATTTTATTAAATTATAAAAAGTTTTAGAAATTTTGTTGCTTCAGTTTTGTGGGATAAAATAGAAAAGGAATTTTGGAAATCAAAATAATAACATGATAACAGTAAAGGCCATTTCCTGTACTTGAAGTAATTTGAGAATATTGAAATAAACGCAAAGAAACACTGTTGGAGAATATGAGGCTTTAATCTTGAAAGAATCTCATATCATAAAAAAAGAGGGGAAGAAAAACAAAATTTCTAATGAATTATAAGATATAACCATCCAACAGACCTACAGGTCTTGAAACTGCTGATAGCAATCACAGAGGAAAAAATGTAAATGATTAGATAATTAAATAAATTCAAACTACAGTAGAATTTTGAATTAAACTATAGCTGATCATTCATTAGAAAGACGTGTAATAAAAGATAATGAAAGATATTGAAAACAGAGTGAAGGAACACATAGCTTTAAGGTGACAGAATTCAGAATCTCATTTGCATCATCTATATTATTATAAATCAGAAAACTTCTAATACAATTGGCTCCTAAAAAACAAAAAGCCTATTCTCAGTCTTGTGAAATTATATTTATACATGATCACCCAACCTTTTTTCTGTTGGTGATTAACTAATTTCCTAAGACTAACGGTTACATGAATATGAAATAATGAACCGTTTCTATTTCTATATTTATCTTCTTTGATTAATTTCGATGATGAAATTTTCAAAATAATACTTTAATTATTTGATGATGAAACTACTTCTTCTCTTTTGAGACAATCGATACATTTTCCTGGGAGGTGCACCAATACTCTAGGAGCCTCTGGAATCTCTTTCGCCTCGAATAGGAAGAATTTTCTCTGTAGTCCTGGTAGACGGTCGTCAACTATCTTTCCTGTAAACTCAATGGTTTGTAACTTTAAATTAGGCCTCACCATCCATCTGTTAATCTGTGTAACATCAATTAATTTTATCTGTGATATCTCTACCTAAATTTCTTTCAGCTCCTCCTTGAATCTTAACTGATGGTTTCCAATGTTAATTTCCCCTAATAATCCAGGACAATTGTCTTTTCCAAAGTTCATCGAATCCTTATCTAGAAGATAAAAAATTGCTTGGCAATCATCGTTAACCTCTTTGGTTATTTCTTTTTTTTCGGCGAGGCTTGCCTCCCAAACCTTGAGTATTATATCCCCTTTGATCTGTTCTGAAACAGATAACTTGTGAGTCTTTCCAATTTCCTCTTTTGCTGAAAAAATAATCGGATGAAGGGATCTCATCCCTAGAAATAGGTTCAAGATCACTAACGTATAGAGCTCCCTTGTGGGGGTTTCCATAAGTACACTACAATGGAGCCAAGGAAGTAATGGGACTTCCAAGTTATATCGATGTTGTTCCTCCTATTTTTTTGGGAAAACTCTCAGGGATTTTTGAGGGTGTTTCCAACTCCTTTCCTTTCCCTGCCTCTGATTTTTCTGTCTAAGGGACTTCTTTTTCTTGTGAAGGCATTTCACTCTCCTTCATTTTTCCCTTTGTATTTTCTTTATCCTGTACATCTGTTTCAAAGCCTGGGGGAGGCCCTTCCTACTCTGGAGGAGGAGTCGTGGATTCACCTTGCAAAATTTTTGGAAAACAACTTCACCTGTGACTTTGGAAGGATATAAAACCAGTCTGCAAGTCGGGTGATAAGGCCCGTATCCTATTCAATACCTCCTTTAACCTCCTTGAATATATCATCATAAACAGATGTTTCGTGCTCATAAGCTTTCATATTACAGTGCATCAAATGTCTTCTTACTAATTGATAAGGGTCATGCTTTCTGTGCTCTATATCTACCAATTTTATTTCTTCTAGTGCTTCAGCCTCCACTTTAGAATGCCCGAGGTTTAGTAATGAAAATTTCCTGACATACACAAGGAATATTGGCCAGGATTTCTTTTGAGCTGCCTTTAGCTCTATTCCAATACCACCTTTCACTATTTGATGTGCTACCTCCCTCAATACCAGTCTGTCCGAGAGGAGTTTCAGAAGTGCGTGAGGGGGGATTGAGCACCCATAAACCCTAATGTAAGAGAAGTTTTCATCAACAAACCAGTCGGCTATTGCTTTGAGATTTTCTAAGACTGGCTCAAAAATACAAGGGGGTTCACAGCCATGAAACATTTTATGCATTGGAATTAATATGAAGTGACAAGTTTCATAAAACACATTCTTAGCATTTTCTTCCCATAGCACAGAGTGATACTCGTGAATGGGTTCAGGGTAGGTCATGTTCCAACTCCAATTCATCAAGGGAAAACGAGTCACAAAGCAGACTGTGTCCATAATGTACACTGACATGTAAAAGGACACTGGTTGACCTTTAGATTTTGCAACTCTATAATTTGTAACTTCTTGAGCTTGGTTATCAGACATAATCTTACTCCAGTTGAAAGTGTATCCTTTTGAAGCTTCTTCTAAAAAGGGCACCCATTCTGCAGAAAGATGACAGGGATTCTTTTTTCCAAAAAGTCTACACAACATAATGGCTACATAGACCATGTATTCGTTCAAAGATGCTGTGGGATAAACCCCATGGGTATCGGCCCTAAAATTTGATGGACATCTCCACCATTCTTTGATTAAATCGGGATAAGTTTGGTTTGCCTCAATACACTCTTTCCTTTGAAATTTAGCTAAAAACTCGGCATTATAAGTGTACTTAGGATTTGGTGAGAGTTTATACATTACTTGTATATGTTCTGGCCTGAATGAGCCGACAATGATCCCTTGATCATTTAAAATGCTCCTCGTCAGAATATCAACCTTTTCCAAAGCCCAATTGATCATGTTGTTATTCACCATAAGCCGAGGGCACGCCGCGATCTTATGAAGCTCTGATTCTGCTATATCCTGAAAGTGATTCTCAGAATCAGTAGGAGAATTCTTGATTTCGCATTCCAGGAATTCATAAATTTGTGTCTAAGATTTAATTGAGTCGATAGTGTGTGGCGTAGTGTCGGATATGATATCTCCTTCATGTTTATCTTCACTCTTCTTCGATGCTTTCTTTGGTGCCATGACTTTAAGTTAGATGGAAAACCTGTCACAGAAAAGGAGTGTATGAGCTTGGCTGAATGCATCTTACGCTTGATAGTATGAAATAGAATATATTGCGAAACATAGACCTTTAAACTCTCTTTTAATTCATTTAACGATGCAGGTACTGACGCAACTGACAAGAATTCAATACATTGAATGTAGTGGATATTTACTAAGATACGCATTAGTGTCACATATCATCAGTTATCCTTTATTAAAGTGGCCGTGTTTTGGTGCTTTTGAATTCAAAATTCGGAAAATTTCATTCGATCAGAAACCAGAACATGATCTAACCTAAAAATTTTGATTGTCATTAATCATGCTTCCAAAACATAATTAATTTAGACTAAACACAGAGTAAGAGTCGAGACTTCACGTTTCCGGATTTCAGGGATCGTGTTGACAAGATGTATGTTATCGTTAAATCCTGATTTCTGAAATTGTGAAATCACGACATGTTTAAATTAGGACTTAATTTTGTTTTAGTTAATTAATTAATCAGTATTAAACCCACTTTAATTATTTCGGGGTTTCGGGGATCGTGTTGACAAGAGGTATTTCATCGCTGAATCCCGATTTCTAAAATTGCGAAATGATTAACCTAAGCCTTAAATTTTTCGTATTAGTGAATTAATTAATCAGGATCAAGGACTAACTTCCAAAACATGATTAATTCAATTATGGGTTGGGATTTCGCGTTTCGTGGATCGTGTTGACAAGAGGTATGTTATCGTTGAACCCCGTATCCCGAAATTGCGATATGATTAATGTAATCTTTAATAATTAGTAACTTCCATATTTTGGGAAATCGAGGATCGAGATTCCGTGATTGGAAATGCATTAAAATATATGTTCTTAGTAAACCCCGAACCCCGAAAAAACTTTAAATGTTAGTCTTAACTCCTTTAGGGTTTAAGCTTTTCGTGATTTAAAAAATAACTTTATAGCAAGCACGTCAAGAATTTTATAACACTTTTGGTCTTTTCCCTTTAATTATTTAAAGAATAAAGTTTGTTGGGATTTCAGTACCGGCCTTTTGGAAATGATAGTGGGGGTTATGCTTCATGAAAAGCCGAAACTCAAAAAAGGAAGGTTTTAGATAAAAAATTTAAAATACGTTTCAACAGACTCCATGAAGGCGGTTCATTAGATTAGAAATTTTTTTGAGAGGTATCATAGCATTATCAAGTAGGTCACATATGAATGCAACATATGATTCTATCACACAATACAACTCCCACTGGGTAGTCATATGGAAGTACACAAATCCAAATCTCATGTGTTATATAATGATCCCTTGGCTTTCCTAGAAGGACCAACTATGCCTAGATTGTTTATAGCTATAGATCATCAAAAGAATCAATTTAAGATTTCTCCCATGTATACCAAATTTGACAAGAATGAAAAATATATGCAACTTAACAATAATGAATCCACAAAAATCAATGTTTACTTTAGGAAAGTCCATCCACTAGGCATGGTTGATTTTCACAAGAAAATTGGAGACGTGGTTTCTAGGGACTACATTCAAGAAATGGTTGAGATTAAAAAGACCTAAGGATTGGATGTTAAACAAACTAAGGCTTTGAAAATTGAAAAGGTAATGAATAAAACTATAAATCATAATATCCATAAATTCCAAAATAACTTTGTATTTTTAGCTGCCAAGCCTTAAAATTTTAAATATGTAGAAGAAATAATTAAAGCGAAAAATGTTGATATCAAGGGTTTAAAAGTTAAAATGAGAATACCAAATGCCATTCTTATGCAAACTATAGAGTTAGTATCTTCATATGAAGAGAAAGATGGCTTAGTTGTAAAAAATAAAGGAAAAAGAGAGGAATTGAGGCAATCTAGGTCTCAAGTTATTGGATATTATAGGGAGTATGAAAAATCTAATTTGGAAACATGAAAGAAAGACCTGGAGATTCTAGAGTTGAAGGATAAGGTTGAACCTTTAGAAGCACAAACAAACTCTACTAGTTTAGACCCTAGAATAGAGAAGCTATTATTTATAGGCATATCGTGAGATGATAAGCATAATGAGATGGTGGAAGAAATTAAAAGGATTATTAATAAGACATATTATGATCTAGGTAAAGTGTTTAAGAAAGAGGGACTTATTGATGCAATGAATAAATCCTTTGAGGAGGACTCTAAAATTCAAGAATTATAGAAAAAATAATAGCAGGATAAGAAGGATTTGAAAGATGCCCAAGAGTTTCAAGTGAGTGACAAGTCTTCTTTAGACAAGGCATGGATCCTAGTAGTAGGAATTGCATGATTGGTGCTTTTCGTAACACTCTCCGACAACCTAGATTGACCAATCACCAAACGACAACACCATGGCTTGTTAAAGATTAATCCTTTGCTAATAAAAATTTCGCAAAATAATTCTATAGAGATAAAAGGAAATATCTACTATTGATTACGTAAGGGGTGATAACATAAATACCAAAAATTTATCGTTTCCCCTTACACACTGGCGTGCCTTTAGAGAACAAATATTAATGAAAACGTGTCGTGATCGAGAAATCTTCTTATAATATCTACTTACAAAAATATTGTCAAAAATCTAACTCCAACACCTAGGTACTTTGTTATCTAGTGATTTCCTTACTGCAATGAGATTAGTAGCTCACAAAACAATAATATATTATTGAAATATTCAACTCAATATAATGCAACGAAAGCATAAACAAGGAAACCAAATCAAGCACACATGAACACCATAAGTTTTGGGTAAATACCCCTGGAAAAAACCTAAAGGGAAAACCAGTGATGAGAATGATTTTTTAATGCTAAAATTAGGGCTCCCATAATAGGGATAATGGCCCATTGAGAGAAATACAACTACATACTAACCTAACAAGGTCTGACATGTTGTACAACCAATTCTAGCACACTTTTCTGGGCATATGTGACTGTCTCTTTGGTGACCTACAAATATCCGTGACTTGCCCCACTATGACCCACGGATGTCCACGACTGTCTCAACTGTGACCCGCAAAGGTGTACGAAAAACCTATATAGAAATCTCCGTACACTCCAACACTCTCCTGTGGCTTCCTTTTGTTGAAACCGACCCAAGTATGCCTCTGTTCTTTCTTCTCCTTGACCTGTATGATCTCTAGATGAAGGTCCTTCTTCACCTATCCAAGATCTTGAACCACAGTCCTTCCTGATACAATACTTTGTGTTGACTCCCTAAACACCTTTCAAGTGTAATTCTTGGTCCTCTTGAATCACTGTCCTTTTTTATCCAAGCACTCGAGCACATGTTCTTCTCTACTCTTGAGTGTGACCTTGGAGACTCCACACTAGAAAAGGTCCTTCGTTGCTATCTATTTGAATTTTTTCTTCCTCCTTCTCCTTCACCTTGGTTTTATAATCAAGAGTTACAATTTATTTCTAATCTCAAAAGTGATCTATGGTTGAGATTACTTCTCACACTCACTTTTAGATTTAGATTACATGTTGCATGATAAGTACTTTTAGCATGTCTCATAAATAACTCAATTAACTAATTACATGATTAATTAATAAAACCAATTTACTTTAATAATTCATTTAACTAAAGTAAATCCAAGAGTAGAAGGCTTTGGATGATTTCCACACGTCTAGACACATAGACCCATTGTGAAGAAATACATGTCCGATGCTACCACTAACATCAACAAAGATTACCTTTTACAATCGGTGATGATGATGAGATCAGAGCACTCTTCTCCCAACCGATTCTACCCCGATAACGATGCCAGATTTTTTTTCCCTCTTTAATTGATCTATTCTCAACGGTAATAAAAAATGGATCACCTCTATGAAATTTAATGAAGAACTGTATGAATTTGACCAAGTCATAGTTGTAACTTGTCTGGTATTAATTTCACAAGATTTGGGGGAAATTAACAATATAATTACAACTCTGTTAATTGTGAAGGACACAAGGGTTTCTTAATGAACAACTTCACTCTGAATCCATAATAAGATATATAATAGTAATTGATTTTAAAAATATGATGATATTACAAAGATAGGGAATGCCTATATATATATATATATATATATATATATATGCCCTTTATGGTTTTTTATGAAAAGTCATGACTTTTAGTCATAACATACCTCTGGTGATTATGTACTCTTCATCTTCTGAATCTGTTTGACATGGTGACAATAATTCTTCTTGATCTGTATCTGCATATTCTTTGACATTTTCTAAAGCTGTGATGGGTGAAGAATATATGTCATGTAACTTATCCCAAAGTTCTTTGGCTGATGAACATTTACCAACCTTTTCTCTTACCGGATTAGGTAATCCTTCCCAGATGAAATCCATTGCTATTTTGTTATTCTTCTTCAATTCCTTCTTGGATACAGTTTTTTCCCTTTTTGAACTATCATCTCTTGTAATGACTGATAGCCAAATATAATGCCCCTGTGCCTATAAAAATAATTTCGTGCTTCTACTCCACATATCATACTTTAAACCATTATGACCATTGAACAATGGTACTCCATTCTCAAAATAATCCATGATTTCCTTCTAGTGGTTAAACTGTTTCCTGAAGGAACCTGCTCTGATACCAATTTTTGGATTAATGAGAGGATGGGTGAATTAGTAATAGAGAAATTTTATCCTTTTTCACCATAAAATGCAAGTGTTATATCAATGTAGCATTATCATACAATAGTTGCAGAGTAAACAAACAATGAACAAATGAGCAATCATACACATACACAATACACTAGTGTTTTTAAGTGGAAACCCAAAGCGGGAGAAAACCACATAATGATTTTTCTTATATGCATTTAAGAATTAAATTATTTGGAAGAACCAACTTCCTTTTTTTCCAGTTGCAACTGGAAGGAGACTCCAACCCCCTAGTTTCTTAGGCTACAACCTGAGGGAAGCTCCAAAATCCCCAATTCTCTGGATACAACTAGAAGGAGGCTACAACCCCCTAGTTTGTCAGGCTACAACCTGAGGGAAGCTCCAACTCCCCAATTCTCTAGCTACAACTAGAAGGAGGCTACAACCCCCTATGTTCTCTGGCTATAACCGGAAGGTGTCTACAACCACCTATCCTTTCCCCATCCAACCACCCTGAAATAAAAGTATAATGATGGAACCACTATCACACTATCACTTTGCGATATACTAYTGTAAACCTGTACCAATCAACCTGTAATCAATCTGTACCATAAACAAGTGCATCGACCATGCACCAACCTATACCAAACAACTTGTAATCATCTTGTACCATAAACACGTGCATCAACCATGCACCAACCTGTACCTCAACCTGTTATTATCCTGTACCATAAACAAGTGCATCAACCATGCACCATACATCAACCTCTACCATAAATGAGTGCATCAACCATGCGCCAACCTATACCATCAAAGAGTGCATCAACCATGCACCAAATATGTACTAATCATGCATCAAATATGTACCAATCATGCATCAAATGCACATAAACTATGAATCATCAAGATGTACCAACATCATCAACTATACACCTCATGTATGTGCCAAGTCATCATCTGTTTGTATGAACCATGTACCCAACATGTACCTCAACCAAAATTCCTCATCAATTTCATCATCCAAATCTGATTTGTAACTCTGTAATAGACCTGGTGTATATGATCACATACCTGCAAAACTTCCTTAACTTTAACAAAAATAGACTAGCATTTTTATCAAACTTTACTTTAGTCTCACATGACTAATTTTTGATTAGTCAACATGTTGGATTACTGAGAGGGGGGGTGAATCAATAATAGAGAAGTTTGATCCTTTTTCACCATAAAATGTAAGTGTTATGTCAATGTAGCATTATCATCCAATAGTTGCAGAGTAAATAAACAATGAAAAAATGAGAAATCATACACATACACAGTACACCAATGTTTTACGTGGAAACCCAAAGTGAGAGAAAACCACATAATGCTTTTTCTTATATGTATTTAAGAATTACATTCATTGGAAGCACCAAATTCCTTTGTTTTCTAGCTACAACTGGAAGGAGGCTCCAACCCCCTAGTTTCTCAGGCTACAACCTGAGGGAAGCTCCAACTCCCCAATTCTCTGGCTATAACCATAAGGAGGCTAAACCCCCCTATGTTCTCTGGCTACAACCGAAAGGTGCCTACAACCACTTTTCCTTTCCCCGTCCAACCACCCTAACGTAGAAGTAGAATGATGGAACCACTGTCACACTATCACTATGAGATATACTACTGTAAACCTGTACCAATCAACCTGTAATCAACCTGTAACAACTTGTACCAATAACCTGTGACAACATGTACCATACATCAACCTATGCCTCAACCTGTACCATAAAAAAGTGCATCAACCATGAATCAACTTGTACCTCAACATATACCATCAATGAGTGCTTAAACCAAGAACCAAATATGTACCAATCATGCATCAAATACACATAAACTATGTCTAATCAAGATGTACCAACATCATCAACTATACACCTCATGTATGTGCCAACTCATCAACTACTTGTCTCAACCATGTACCCAAAATGTACCGCAACCATATACCAAATATATATACCAATATAACCATAAACATTTCTCTAGCAATACATCACACTATCCATAACTAAATACCATAAACCATTACATCAAACCATGTGCCATAACCTCACTGTTATATAACCTCTATCTGTAACATACCTCAACCAAAATCCATTATCAATTTCATCATCCAAATATGATTTGTAACTCTGTAATAGACCTGGTGTTTATGATTAGATATCTGAAAACCTTCCTTAACTTTAACAACAAGAGACTAACATTTTATCAAACTTTACTTTAGTCTCACATGACTAATTTTGGATTAATCAAAAACCCTAACTTGAAATAATCATAACTATGTACCTGTAATGAATAAAGATCTGAAAATGATACACAATGTTCTTCAATGTCTTTTGTGCAATTCATCGATATTTCACTACCTGGAACCTCTGAGAAAAGGAGATATAGAAAAAATGGCATGCCTTATTGAATTTTGGATTATTCTAGAGAGCAAACTTGTAGAGCGTGCCCCACACTAAATATTTGTTGTATGTGTTTGAAAATTGTACACCGAATACTACAGACTGTACTATAACCAATACATTTGGTCTTACTGAATTTGGATCTGTTATGAAGAAGTTATGACGTTTTTACCCGAAACACTTGTTTTAGACTAGTTTCAGGACTAGCCACAAACCCTATTTTCCACGGCATGTAACTCCAAAAATAAAACGACCCACAAGATGAAATTTGTAACACAACTACTTGGATATATTTCCTCAATGGCCTCCCAATTTCATGGTCTTAATCATTCTAGAAAAAACGTTATTGCGAAAATGGTGAGATGACCTGTAAATAACATACCTTAGAAAACACTATCAAAATAATTTATCCTCTGTTGAATTTCAACCTTCTTTACTTCACCTTCCCTCTGAAATTCGGCTTAGATATCCTTTGGTTACCTCAGTCACTTGTATATAGTCAATATTCTCAAGTGATTAAAATGAGATAGCCTTTCCTCTTATTTATACTTTCATGTAGCTTCCTCAAGGGGTTACCTTTTAACCATCTTAACCCACTTTCCTTATTTTAGGGCTAACTAACTTCTAACCACTTGTTTAGTTAGTAATTTCTCCATTAAGTTTATTATTTGAATACTTTCTTTTGTATTCACTTTGACTTATAGTACAATCATCACATCACTTTATTATTTACCTTCTAAAATATCTTAAACCACTTTGACTACTTTGACCTTTTGGGGCTTCTAAATGACTCATGAGGGTTCAACAACTTCAAATGGACATAACTCTCTAACCGCGAGGAGTTATGTGACGTTCCACATAGCACCAGAAATGGCATGACATGTACTATCCATATAGAATATTATTACCTGCAAATATATCAAAAATCATACCATTATCCATCAAACAAACTTGGGTCCATTACCCAAACCTTTCTCCAACTTCACATGGCCATAACTCTCTAACCGTGAGGAGTTATGTGACGTTCCACATACCACCGGAAATGGCATGACATGTACTATCCATATGGAATAGTATTACCTAAAAATATATCAAAACACACACCATTATCCATCAAACAAACTTGGGTCCATTACCCAAACCTTTGTGCTACCAGAATTTGCTACCGGACTTTGTTCAAGGGTTGACATCAATGAAAACCAACCCAAATAATCAACACAACAACCCTAAATTGCAATAACCATAACTATGTACCTGTAATGAATAAATATCTGAAAATGGTACACAATGTTCTTCAATGTCGTTTATACAATTCCTTTAGATTTCACTACTTGGAACCTCTCAGAAAATGAGTTATAGAAAAAATGACATACCTTGTTGAATTCTGGATTATTCTAGAGATCAAACCTGTAGAGAATCCCGCATGAAATATTTGATGTATAGATCTTAGAAAACATCATCAAAAGAATTTATCCTCCCTTGAATTTCGACCTTGTTTACTTCACCTTCCCTCTGAAATTCGGCTTAGATATCCTTTGGTTACCTCAGTCACTTGTAGATATTCAATATGCTCAAGTGTGATTAAAATGAGAGACCCTTGCCTCTTATTTATACTTTTATGTAGCTTCCTCAAGGGATAACCATCTTAAACCACTTTCCTTATTTTAGGTCTAACCCACTTCTAATCACTTGTCCACTTAGTAATTTCTCCATTTACTTTATTATTTAAATAATTTCTTTTGTATCCACTTTGACTTATAGTACACTCATCACTTCAATTTATTATTTACCTTCTAAAATCTCTTAAACCACTTTCCTTATTTTAGGGCTAACCCACTTCTAACCACTTGTCCATTTAGTAATTTCTCCATTAACTTTATTATTTAAGTAATTTATTTTGTATCCACTTTGACTTATAGTACACTCATCACTTCAATTTATTATTTAAATAATTTCTTCTTTGAAACCACTTTGACTGCTTTGACCTTTTGGGGCTTCTAGATGACTCATGAGGGTTCTCTAACTTCACATGGCCATAAATATCTAACCGTGAGGAGTTATGTGGCGTTCCACATACCACCGGAAACATCATGACATGTAATATCCATCTAGAGTAGTCTTACCTTCAAATATTTAAAAATCATACCATTATACATCAAAAAAACTTGGGTCCATTACCCAAACCTTTGTTCTACCGAAATTTGCTATCCAACTTTCTTCAAGGGTTGACAACAATGAAAACCAACCCAAATAATCAACATGAGGGAGGTCGTGGATGAGGGTTTTGATGGTTACGAGGAACTCCTAGATTATGAAGAGGACCCGATGGAGGGGGTATCGAGCTGGACCTTTCCAGTTGGACAATCACTCACACCTTCTCCTGATTCCTTGTCACCTGTTGTCTGAGACCTGAGAGTGGTTTTGGCATCTTTGTCTGGGCCGTATGCTCAAAATTTGATGCGTGGAGCCGAATTGCTCCCACATTATTCACATTCGGGTGGTTTTTTACTAAGGCTACATCCCGATGAAGCCCTATGGGAAAATTTACCTCCAAATATTTCCTAGGACTGCACAAACTCCAAGGAAAAAGGTCTGAAGGCTAGAGGGTAGTGGACAGACTCGAGACTCTCATTAGTGACTCCTTTCGAGGGAAATTTTTCGAAAAGCATCTTTTATGTAGATTTACAACAAGCCCTATCCCTGCATGATGGAAAGGCGGTTAGTCCCTCTGACCCTGGCTTAGAAAACTTCCCTCTCCAAACATACTGAATTTTTTCTCATGACCAGACGCTAACATTACCAGAGTTTGGTAAGTCGCTCTCGTCGGAACCAGAAATATTTTTTACGGATTCTACATCTCGCTCTCTATAGGGGTTGTATTTGGAGGGAAAAATTGGGGCTTCACCAACACCAGAGGAGGGAAGCAACGAAAATACTCGAATTGGGCACTCATAGGATCCAAGGGAGCGACCGATGGTAAAAAAACATAAATTTCAGGTCGGCTTCAAGCTTGTATCTCAACCACACAAACTGGCATTGGGGGATGATGTCATGCTTCCTGAGGTCCTAAAGCTAGCTGAATGAGTCGTGGTAGGCACTTAGGGTTTACCCAGTTGAGAGAATGGGTAACCAATAATTGGGAGTGTTCCTTGATCCATCTACCCTCGATTCATCTCCTTACAAGAGACTAGTTTATGTTCAAGTTTTAGAGCACGGGGATGTGGCTTGGGTTTTTAAAATCCCATGGTGCATTAATTCGACACCAATGCTGATGAAGAAATGGAACCTTTTTTTGATGCAATTCGTGAGTGCATAGACAAATTTTTGGTCTGGGTCATACTGCCGGGGCTACCACAAGAGTGTTGGATGGTGAAGTGCTTTGTAAAAATCGAGAATACCAATGGTACTTTTTTGTATGATGATATGTATTTCACCTCCACAAGGTGAATGCCAATGGATCATATACTTGTTTCCCTTAAACTCCATAAATGGCTCTTTGAAGACTCAAAAATGTCATGGGTAAATAGGTTTTTTATGCAAAAGATAGACTATGAGGGCATTCCCTTCAAATTCCATCGATTCCACAAGAACAACCATCAAGCCTCAAAATGCAGTTTACCCATGATTCGTCAACAACATCTTACCCCAACTAGAAAAATAAGAAAAAGAGGACCTCTGTCCTAGGGTGAGTCTTCCTCTGCAGGGTCCTCAAAGCTTGGAAGGCCATAAGTGGTTTTACGAGGAGTAACAATCATGGGAGGAAGGAAGGGTTTGCAATGACATGAAGATATCACCTCCACCACTTTAGGAATGGGTTCGAGCCTCAAACATTCTACGCCAATGACTGATCCAAAAATGAAACGACTGCTCTGACAAAGTATTGAAGTGCTTCTGGGTATGCCTCCCAAGCCTATTTCTTCGTCTTGAAATTTTTTCTTTCAATATTAGTATTTTCCGGGAATAACCTTGGTAGAACCTATGAAGAAAATTCCTTTTTACCCGGAAGCTCACCTCCCTTATTCCCCTCACTTCCCTTTAGGATTTGAGCCTCCCCTCTCTGAACTCACGCTGGCCCAACCCCCGATCCTCCTCTTTTCCCTCTCATCTAGTCACACCCAAGACTCTTTGAACATATCTGACGAGGATATTGTGTGGTACTAGCTAAGGAATAGACCAATCCATGCCACTAGGGAGTTAATTAAAAATTTGGAAGGCCTGTCTAAACCATGTACCTACTGTTTATAGTAAAGGGAGGAGAAGAAAATAATTTTTAACAAAGAACAATCTCAAGAATCCATTGATATGGCTGTCGAACGACAACTCTCCGTCACATGGGCCCTTAGAGTGACGCCAACCCCAGGAGGGGGTTCAAAATGAGACTAATCTCCTTTAATTGTAGGGGTTTGGCGAGACCTTCCAAGAAAATATCCTTGTACATATTGGTGGAGTCAACCCAACTAGACATAATTTTACTTCAGGAGACTCTAGTAGATTCAAATGTCATGGTCCCCATGATGGAAAAAATATTTAAGGGCTGAAGATTTTTTGGATCGGATGCTTTTGGGAGATCAGGGGGTCTGGTTATTGGGTGGAGGAACAGATCCATTAAACTGGAAAAATGATGGGGCTTTTCCTCTGGTGTAGGAATGAAAACAATGTGGACGAAATTGGAATGATTTTTACAATACTATATTTTTATGGGCCATCCCAAGACCACACTCTGTTTTGGGATAATATCTTAAGAAAATCATTCATACATGAAAGGAACCTTATCTTTGGGGGGGTGGTGGGGGGATTTGAATTTCTCCCTGGGTGTTGTAGAATCATGGGGCCAAAGGGCTCAGGAAGACACACATTTTGACTACTTTAGACACAAATTGGAAGAGTCTATCCTGATCGATATTGCCCCTATGAAACTGACACCAACTTGGAGGAATAAGAGGATGGGGGATGATCATATTGCGAAAATATTGGACCGATTCCTTATCTCCACCCATTTGGTGGAGGAACCTTTACTCCTCATACAATGGGTGGGTTCAGGGGGTGAATATGACCATGACCCTATTTTCATGGAGGTTGCGGTTAATGCAAGAAAACCTACAATCCTTTTCAAATTCAACTCGGCTTGGATGAAGGAGGAGGAGTTATCAATCTGGTAAAATAGACATGGATCCCTTTAAACCAAGATGAGAGGGAAACAATACAATTTGCAAGAAACCTCAAAACACTCAAATAGGCTATAGTTGAATGGGAAAGAAAGAAAAACTACATGGCTGAGCAGGAAATTATCAGTACAGAGGAAGAGCTACAATCCTTCTATGACACTGAAAAATGAGGTTTTTCATCCCTAGAAGAAAAATATGCCTTATTATCTCTAGAAAAGAAAAGAAGGAAACTTCTACAAACCAGAGAAGAGGAATGGAGACAAAAAAGTAGATCTCTCTGGTTACAAAGTGGGGATGAGAATACAAAAAAATTTCAAGCCTATGCAAAAGGTTGAAAGATGGAAAACACAATATGGGGATTAAAAGACTCAACTAGGAGACATTTCACTTCATTTAGGGACCTGGCTCAATTGGGGACCCAGCATTTCAAAGTGATCTTTTCATCTGAAATAAGGGTAACAATAAATTCCATCATTCAATTAGCCCTTTGTTTCCAAGCTTTGCCAGGGAGGAAGACAACAGAGCCTTAATGGAGTTAGTTTCTGAAGGTGAAATCAAAGAGGTGGTGCATAGTTTTCAAAAAGACAAAAGTACAGGACCGGATGGGTGGTCCATGGATTTCCTTATGGGCCTTTTTTATTTAGTGGGAAAGGACATGCTCAGAGTGGTAGAATAATCAAGGACAAATGGATTCATACATCTTCCTTTCAATGCCACTTTCATTGCCCTCATCCCAAAGAAGGACGATCCACAAACTATGGAATATTTCAGACCGATCTCTCTCTAAAAATATGTCTGCAAGGTGATATCTAAGACTGTCAGTCACAAGCTTAAAGCAGTCCTTTCCAAAACAATTTCTCAAGAACAGTTTGGGTTCGTGGCAGGAAAGTAGATTAATGAGGAAATAAGAGTTTCCTAGGAGGCCCTACATAGCATAAAAACCCAAAAAATCAAAGGGGTTGTTCTAAAAATTGACCTCTCCAAAGCCTATGATAGGGTTAGCTGGCTCTTTTTGAGGATTCTATTAACTCATACAAGTTTCTCTCTCCCATTCACAAACTGGATAATGAGTTGTATCATATCAAAATACTTTTTTGTCCTCATATACGATTCAACGCCATCTTTCTTCACAACTGAAAGAGGCCTTAGGCAAGGTTTTCCGCTTTCCCCTTTATTGTTTCTATTAGTGGTAGAAGGACTCAGTCAAGCCTTATTGTAAGCTAAACATAGAGGGGAGTTCCAGGGGGTCTTTTTCAACCACACTTTAAGACTTTCCCATCTCCTGTTTGTTGATGATGTAGTAAATTTTTGTAGTGGTCTAAGGAGATATGTGAAGAAGATAAGTGGTTTACTTGATCTCTTTAGCCAAGACACACGCATGCAGATCAATGGAAAAAATCCCACCCTTTCCTTTCATCCTATGGAGGAACAAGAGTTAGGTGTGTACATGGATTTGTTTTTTCGTTTGAAGTGAAACATTTTGATGAAGGATTGAAATATCTTGGGTTCCACTTAAAACCCAACAACTACAAGAAAGTGGATTGGGATTGGCTGATAACCAAACTAGAAAATGGATTGAATTGTTGGTGCTTCATATGGATTTCCAGAGCTAGATGCTTGATCTTAGTCAAGATAGTCTCAAAATCTATATCAGTCTATTGGATCTCTCTTGCTTGGGTCCCCAAAAGAATGTTGGAAAAGATCAGGAGAACATGTTTTAGATTCTTTTGGGTGAGTCAAAAGGAATTTTTTGTGATACCATGGATAAAGTGGGAAACTTTGGCAAACCCCAAACTCCTGGGGGGCTAGGGTCTAAAAAAGATCCACAATTTTTCAAAATCCCTAGCTACCAAAACAAGATAGACATTGATTACCATTGAGAGTCTCTAGACAAAGGTGGTACACCAAAATATATCTTCCCGTATTCAGTAATGGACTGGATTAGAAGGTCAAACAAGGAGAATTCAAATTGCATAATTATTTGGAAAGAGTTATTAAAATATTTCCATGTCATCAGCCAAGGCCTAGCCTAGACAGTGGGAAGCGACACAAAAGTTGGGATTGACCAGGATCCCTGGCATGGAAGGAACATGAATCACCTCCTCCCACAACCCCTAATAGATACACTCTTTGATAGGGGTATCATTCATCTGGACCAGGTGGATGATAGGCTTAGAACCATATTCTGGGGGAAAGAATGGAAGGATGATACACAACTGGGTATGGACGTAGAATTTGAGGAGGCTTGGAACACCTACACCAAAGAACTAAAACTAAGTCATATCAGCCTTACAAATAAAGATGATGAGCTCGTATGGAAACATAGTCCATTTGGAATTTACACCCCCAAAGTAGGATACCCTTGAATTCAATTAGGCCAGCTCCAACATCTAGAAACTGCATGGTGGTGGAAATGGATATGGAAAGTTAAGTTCCCTCTTAAGGCACGATTTTTCAAATGTTGTTTGATTAAATCCAAGGTTCCAACTTGGGATAGAATGAATATGAGAGGTCTGGAGGGCCTTGGATAGTGTCCTCTTTGCAAAAGTGGGGAGGAAACCAATCTCCACAAGTTCCTAGATTGTCCCTTCACTCATCAAACTTGGGTTGAATGCACAACATCCCTCAGGAATAAATGAAAGTGGCAGGTCCCAAACATATAATATGCTTGGAAGTCATGGTTTCATGAACGTGGGAATCACAACATAAAATCATTACCTATGCTTATAAATTTGGGAATCTAGTTAGCCCATAACTCCTCTGTTTTTCAGGATAAATCATCTATCCCACAACACACAAAAACCAAAAGTATTGGCATCCTCTCACATTTCCCACAAGAAACAAAATCCCCCCTTATAAGACAAATAACAAAAGAACAAATAAACATATTGAGGCCCTGGGCATTCTTTGATGGCGCTTCCCAAAACAAGGGCCTATCTTGTGGAGGCGGAGTTGTTTTTTACTTATCAGAATCCCACTGGTATAAGTTCAAATGGGGATTGGGACCGGGAACAAACAAATTTGCTGAGCTCATGGCCTTAAAACTAATACTCACCTTTGTCGGAAAAAAGGGATTACTAATCTACAAGTCTTTGGAGACTCTTTGGTGGTCATCAATTGGATAACGAAAACATAAAAGTGCCAAAACATAAGACTATTGCCAATCCTTGTAGATATTTTCATAATTTTGGATACTTATATAACCATTTGTATTCGACATGTTTACATGGAAAGGAATGGAGAAGAAGACAAACTCTCTAAGGAGGGTCTTCTCCTGGTTCATGGGAAGTGTCATATCCTCGAGAACATAGAAGAAACATATTATACCTATTATCATAGGCCCTTCATAGATGCAAGGGGATGGGTTGACACTGTTCCAAAACTATAACAAGACTCAGTTTTTGTTCTCACTTCTCCTCTCCGACTGGTGATTTTTCAGTTTCCCCTCCAAAGTTTTTGTGGTTTTCAACAAACACAGGTTTATGAATACTTCTAGTTTTCACTATAGATTGGGATACTGGACATACCACCTTGGGAGAACACTCTTTTTGTTTATACATGGATTTTTTTTTATTTATATGTAACTATACCAAGCAATATATTTCACGGATTCGACATGCTTTTTGTTTTAATTGGAAAATTGTGCCCTTAGGCATTTTAACAGTTTTTAGTATATAAGAAATCAAATGCTGGACTTTATTGTATTTATCCCAAAATAGTTGTGCACAAACAAGTTTTTCCTATGTGCCTATGAGGCTGAGTGACGCTATTGGGGGTCTCTTTTTTTAACTAAATGCATGGCTTATCATGCATTCTTCATAATGTAAGTTTTATCTTCTTATGAATAAAATTTACATTTTTTCCTTGGGAATTTTTTTTAAGTAGTTGTTTGTGAAATGATGATAATAATAATAATCTATTTTTAAGGTCACAACCAAGCCAGACACCAAACTGGTGTATGAGACCCCCTCTACTCATCGATTTGACTGGTAAAGTCTATGGAGATATACATACCCTACCCCCTCTAGATTTGAACTTGTGACCTCTTAGGAGGAAACACATTTTCTTAACCATTAGGCCCACTCATAGTTGTTGTGGAAAATAAAAATAAAATCACAAGAAAAGTGAAGTATAAAGGAGAAAATGAATTATTGAATTTTTAATTGAGAAACATCCAACCACTTCTCTAGTTAAATAATTACAATACCAAAGTTTTATCTTTAATGGAAACAACTATTTGTTTAATTAAAAAAATGTTGCAGTTATATGCATATAACAATTTTGAAAAAACACAGTTGAAGTTTCTATTTCAATTACATTTTATTGTTCATTAATAACCTAACTTTGATTCAATAAAATTAAAATGCATTTCATAAATCAAGTCCCTTACCCATGAACAACATTTCCATAACATGTTTGACCAAAATAGGGCATGGAATGGAGAGAAATCCCCAACAAGAAGAGTAATACAATCCAATATATTGTCATTACTACTCAATTTAGTTTTCTAGTGGTGAAAGCAATTGTAATTTGCAGAATCATTAGTAGGAGATACACCATTCTTTAAGATGTACGATCATTAATTTCACAATTTTTAATATGTTGATGTTGATGTTTGAATCTATCAGGACCGAAACGACAACCTCACGAGGATATGAATGCGCATGTGTTTTTAGAGAGGTGGTGCTCCTCTTTGGATAAAAGATATATATGTGATATCTTGGATTAGGAGAATGCTTAGGAAGAAAACCCTAGGTATTTATTGCTTGAATTTATGAAATGATATGGTTCTTCAATAACCTAAAATGATCTTTGTACGCAAAAAAAAGTCATTAAACATTTGAAAAGATTGAAGGAGGGCTTCAACATCATAATTTCTTTATGATCAACACCACATATACAATATTCTTAATCATATATAAATATATCCATGTCTTCTTCATGAAAAATATGAGAGAATAATTTGATCAACTCAAAGAATTTTAAAAGCGTACTGCTATCAAGATCAAATGATAATTTGATAGGTCAATCCCAAATACATCATACTTAAGACTTAAAGTTACAAGATACAATCGAAATCAACCCCGAAGCATTTCTTTGTGGAGTTTTATTCATGAAAGACGTTCTTCATTACAAAAGCTTTGAAAATCATGTATATGGATGTAAATACTCCATGATCATACAAGAAAAATATTTTCGAAGAATACAAGAAGAAAACTTAAGAACTCAACCTTGTGTCCAACTTAGAGACTCAAGCACAAAGCTATGAGTAATGGTGTAGAAGAATAGAAAGAGTGGAGAGTATCAGACTTGCGGGGGTGAAGGGGAAGGGAAGGGGCGAGGTGAGTCCGAAAGTCCGAAAGGACTTAGGAAAATTTTGTGAGTGGTGAGGTGTGTGAGTAATTTTGTTTTTAATTTTTTATAAGTGTGGGATATAGAATGAGAGGAATGGAGGGGTAGGATAGAGGGATTTCTAAAATAAGACTAAGTATAGGAAGAGAGGAAAAATAGATGCGAGAAAAATGAATAATTATGGAGGGTTCTTACGAGAGATATATTTTTATGGGTTTTGAACCCGGCATAAATTAAGAATATCAAGGGTCTTGGGCCCGAGAAAATATGGATAAATTTATGAACAATTAGTCTTGCTCCACATGAAAAAGACATCATTTTCCGCTTAAACTTTAAACCTGGATATCTTGAGCATAAGAACTTGTATTTCTGATCCAAAAAATGAGTGGCGAAGTTGAGACTAAGGGATACACAATGAACATACAATAATTCAAAATTTTTCATCTTCCGATATCATTTATTTTATTAATCAAAGAGAGGGAAAATATAGTTGACCAAATTTTGGTCAACAATTGGCTCCAACTGTGGGACAATGACCCCCTGTGGGTTGTTGAGAAAACTAGAATCTCAAGACCAATTGCCCTCTCCATTGGGCTATGGAATCATCTTCGAAATGAATTCTTGTAATTCTTCTTATTTCATGGTGTAGGCAGATTTCCAATGGAGCCATTCAACCATTGATATGATATGTGGAATGAACTCCATCACTATGTAGCATATTGGGATTTGTACCAATGAGTCAGGGGCACTCTCGATGCGTATTGGAGAAAAATTGAACCAAGTGTGATGAAAATTTGATTGCATTGTTTGGCCAACAATGCTCTGGAACTATAATTCAATGAAATTGATTCTTGGCTGCTCGAGAATACTATTTCCTTTGATTAGCTGAAGATTTTTCAACAAAAGAATACATTCATCTTTTTCCTTATCTTAGACTACTTCCAAGGTTGTTGATTCATCAATAATATCCCAAAAATACTCTTCTTTCTTGTAAAGACAATCTTGCTAATCATTCTTCTCAAGATCCAATTCTTTCACCAATTCTTCTTGCTGCAAGTTCTCTTGCAAATTTTCATCATCTGTTGCAAGGATGAAATCTTCTCGTGTGTTTGGTGGAGGCTCCTTTATTTCATTCTCAAATTTGCTACTTGAAATGTCTTCATATGGAGTATATAGGAGTTTAAAATTTTCTTCTTGTAATTTGGTATTTTCATCTTCATCTTCAGCAACATGACTTGACTTAGAAATTTCATTCAATATTTGATTAGAGTCTTCTTCAAAGTTGGTCACTTGGTTATCTTGCTTCCATATGGGAGAGGGTGGGTGGGAAACAAAATTTAAAACATCAACAAAAACATATGAATGCAATTTTGGGATGAACTTTTCTGCAAATGAATCTTCTAAGACATCCCAACTAGTAATGGAGTTAAGTATTAATGAGATATACCATTCAAGAGAATTACCTCACAGAGTTTGTAAAAACAATCTACATGTAACATTGTCTTCAATGAGGTTGAAATCGTGACATGCACTTTTAAAATTAAACAAGTGTTGCTCTGCATCTTCTGAAGCATCCCCAAAGAATGTAGAAAAAATTCTATAGAAATATCAAGAATTTGAAAATCTGCTTCTGGTAGATTTAAAGGGGTTTAATGAAATCGCCTCCTTCTTTGGGTAGTTCTCCATTTTTCCGAGTCTTGTAAAGTCATTGATGGGATTCATGAAGAATTTAAAGGAGCATCATGACATGAATGAGATTCTTCATTTTGATTCTTTCCAATGGAGTTTCCAGGGAGTTCATTTTCCCGAATCTTCGGTGCTTCTTGAGTCTTTTTGAAATTATAAAAAAGGTGGAACATCTTTCCATAATCCTTTATAAATCCCTTGCATTTAAAACAAGTAACAATTTTCCTAAATATTCTTTTCGAAACTTTGAGTCATGTAAATTTTGGTTCTTCAATCTGATCTAAAGTTGGGCCTCAAATATATTGGAAATAAATGTCTCCCCAGTGGAGTCACAAAAAATGTTGACGCTTGAATCTGTCAGGACCGAAACGACAACCTCAAGAGGATATGAATCCCCTTGCATTTTTAGAGAGGATGTAATCCTCTTTGGCTAAAATATATATCTGTGATATCTTGGATTAGGAGAATGCCTAGGAAGCAAACCCTAGGTATTTATTGCTTGAATTTATGAAATGATATGGTTCTTCGATAACCTAATCTGATCTTTGTATGCAACAAGAAGTTATTAAACATTTTCAAATATTGAATGAGGTATTCAACATCATAATTTMTTTATGATCATCATCACATACACAATATTCTTAATCATATATAAATATATCCATGTTTTCTTCACGAAAAAATAGGAGAGAATAATTTGATCATCTCAAATAATTTTAAAAGAGTACTGATATCAAGTTCAAAAGGGAATTCGATAGGTCAATCCCAAATACCTCATACTTAAGACTCAAAGTTACAAKATACAATCAAAATCAACCCCGAAGCAATTCTTTGTGGAGTTTTATTCATGAAAGATGTTCTTCGTTACAAAAGMTTTGAAAATCATGTATATATCTATAAATACTACACGATCATGCAAGAAAAATATTTTCGAAGAATACAAGAAGAACACTCAAGAACTCAGCCTTGTGCCCAACTCAGAGACTCAAGCACAAAGCTATGAGTAATGGTGTAGAAGAATAGAAAGAGTGGAGAAGATGGAGATCTCTTTTCTTTGATCAAAAGTTGACTATGTGTTCATGGTTGTACCTTGCTCTTCCTCTGATCTTGTGCCCTACCCCTATGATAATTCTGATTCTTGGAACCTTTGATGAATACTCTCTTCTCTTTTTAATATGAGATTTTCTAACTACTTGAGTAGTTAGGTTTTTTTCCTTCTAGAAATTCCCATACAAGTTTCTTCATAAAAMATTCCAATTGATTAATGCTTCATTAAGTCCTCATTAATGAAATCACATTATTAATATACACATATTCCAAATGGGTCTTTTTCCTTTTTTAATAAAAGTGTTTTTAATAAACTTTTATTTATTTATTTTTAATTAATTACCATTTAAATGAGGATGATTGTGTTTTAATTTTATGGAGGTGATAGTCAACGTTTTATCTATGTAAGCTACTTTTGATATGATATTCATCATCTTATCTTTCCAACGATATAAAATTTGCACAAATCTGTTGCCCGGATCTCAGGATATAAGCTCATGAAGTTCAATTATCATGCAGGCCCATTAAAAATGAAGTTGACTGATATTTTAATTTTTGAGAAAAATATAGAAACTTTCATCACTTTAAACATATACCATCATCTTCTAGCTATAAATACCTTTTCAACGATATAAATTTTGTGTGATTCTGACACTCGGAGCTCAAGTTATGGCTTCTGGAAGATTAACACTCAATTACCGTCGATCAAAATTCATGGGCAAATATGGGCACTTGGATTAAATTTTGTCCTTTCTTAAGGAAATTCGACTTGTGCCAAGTCATTGATGAGTTGGTCATTAATATATTTCCATGTGTCTCCAATGATGATATGCCACATGTCTTGCATGAATTCGTTTTCATGTGGCACCATTCTTTGATCTCCATGTGGCACCACTCCATGTTGCCAAGTGTCATGATTTCACGCTGCCAAATGTCATGATTTCATAGCTCAAACTGGTTTCCATGTGATCCAAAAAAATCTTTACATATGGCATAATGTTAAAGGTAAATGATTAAAATAATATGTAAAATTAAAAAGTGAAAGAATAAAATAATAGTAAAAGGTTTAATGGAAAGGGCGTAAGTGTGGGAGCGACAAGAGTGTAGGAAAAGGGGGGAAGGGTAGAAATGTAGGTGGTGGAAATGGGGAGGGAGAAATGTAGGGAGTGG